>JAHDVE020006758.1:0-60788 GCA_022606495.2 Halesus radiatus
ATGCAGTCTAAATGAACTCCGACCTGTGGATCCTCATTTACATCTTGTGGATCCCCTGCAAATTTATATGGACCCTCAGGGAAATATTTAATTTGCATAGTCAATCCTACAAACTTCAGGAAAGGACGGACGTAACGTCGAACCTTTCGACACCATGGTTTTTTTTAGTATTGGGCCGCCCGCTCGTGTAAGAAGCTACAACGTTTGATACAACATAATCAAAATACCAGTGGCGTGCGGTCTATAAAGGCTGGAAAGCACTACGAAAAACGAAACGTAAAAATAAAGAAAAATACGACAAATTTCTGATTGTTACTCTAAGGTTTTTTCCGTGAACTTGGAAAGGAATAGAGGTGGGCGTTTCAGTTTATATTTCAAAATAACCAAAACTGTTTCGATTTTTCAAAATAAACGGTTACTCGAAACTATTTAAAAATAACGTAATGATTTATATTTTTATGAGTTAATTTCATTTTTTTATGGTTTCAGCGACAGCATATCGTAGCACCGGTCAGCGATGGAGTTTCGAACGAAATCGTTTATCGTGAAAACGTTTAAGAAAGCTTTTATTTGGAACGGGTGACGACGGCATATCGCAGACGGACATTTATTTTTTTTCAAAAGCGGTTCATAGCAACGGTCAAGCGATTCAGCGTTAATTTCAGACGGGTATTAGTTTAGTAGTGTTGTGTGAAGCTGCTTTAAACCTTTCGCCCGAAATTCTCTCTATTGGAATCATTTCGCGCAGGTTTATTCAAAACCACCTAGACCACATGTGGTGATCTAGGTGGTTTTGGTTTATTACGGGCGTAGTTACAAATGTTTTAAGGTTATCTCAAAATCCGCGAAACTGTTACAACCGTTTCTCTAGTAAGGAACTTCTACGCTAATTTATTCAGTTGACCTCGAGTCAGCAAAATGATAATACATCGGCCATTTTCAAATATTCAATTCTTACATCATACCCGAACTTGAAAAACTACACACAGCCTACCTTTCGTCATAGCGCAATACACGCCACTGCAAAATACATACCTACCTATTGAAATTATTGTCAGATGAGCATTATGTAGGGCATGTACAGATATTGCAAGGAAAAATCAAATCTTAAACTTTTATCTCCATATTAGATAAATAAAAATCTTTTTACATGAAGATCCTTCGTGCTCTCCAAATGTTGCATACATGGAAACTCTCACCGAACAATATTTACCTTCTTTATGAAGTTCTTCGCAGGTTCACCACGCATTCGTTTCCCAATCTTCGAAAGGTTCGCATTCGCAATGCGTTGTTGGCCACGAAACGAAATGCTGGAGCAGGTCTTTGCATTTGCTAATGATAAAAATAGATAATATATCTTATCAGAGCTGAAGGTGACCTAAAGTTTAAGCCGTTCATAACATAAGAATTAATAGATAAACAAGAAAGTTAGTATATCAATGTCAATTTAATATCTTATTAACTAACGCGTGCAAAATTTTAACTTTTGTTTACCTATTTTCGCAAATTCTTCGATTACCCCGAAATCAGTATTATTAATTTCTACGCAACACGGCATGTGAAGAAAACTAGGCGATTTGTATTCTAAAATAGAATTCGTGAGATGCACTTACGTTTTGTGACGCAAACCTTATTGCACAAATCTAAATAAAAATATTCAATGGAAATGTATAGCAAAGTTGTAAGTTATTATGACAATGTTTACTAAAAAAATGACAATTTTATAGTTTTTCACAATTAATAAAAAAATGATCTGCAAAACAGCGTTATAAAAATCATCAGATTATTATACGCTTGTTCCCCAATGGACTACAAAACAAGCAACGCCACGAGACCAATTCTGTACACGGCCGGTTGCCGGCTCACCTAGCTCAACATTCAGCAGCCAATGACTAATCCCATCAGATGGCAGAGCCCACTACTTGGAACTCTGAAATAACTGTCAAATTAGACGGTGACATTAAGTGTAAACACGTGGTGTGTGGGAGGGGTAATATCAGAAAAAAAACATGTTTTTTGATAATTTTTTGTAATCTCGCAGATTAGATAAAACAAAATAAAAAAAAATACGCTAAGTGAATCATTAATAATTGCATCTTCGGAATTAAGAGTAACATTGTAGAATAAAATTTGGAAATAAAACAATATTATCTTGGATAAATCTTGGCTACTCGTTTATTACTATGAAATTTACACTTCAGAAATTGTAGTTACAAAAATATCTCAGATTCCGTATGTATATAAACTTACATAAAATAAAATAATATTTGAAGTAGAAAAATATAGTAAGGAATGAGTAAAGCCTTTTTCCTGCGGAACACCTTCCGATGGGAAAAGTGTTTAAGAAGCAATTTAAATGGTAGCACTGCAGATAATAGGCATAGCTACTTCTTGGGCTTGACTGCCTTCTCGGCGGCCTTGGTCACCTTGCCGGATGAGGGATCCTTGAAGTTGACTCCCTTGATGACTCCCACGGCGACGGTCTGTCTCATGTCACGGACAGCGAACCTTCCCAGGGGAGGGAACTCCTGGAAGGACTCGACACACATGGGCTTGGTGGGCACCAGAATGACGATGGCGGCGTCTCCAGACTTAATGGCCTTGGGGTTATCCTCAGTGGACTTTCCGGTACGACGGTCGACCTTCTCCTTGATCTCTGAGAACTTGCAAGCGATGTGAGCGGTGTGGCAATCCAGCACGGGGGTGTATCCGTTGGAGATCTGTCCGGGGTGGTTCAGTACGATGACCTGGGCGGTGAAATCGGCTGCTCCCTTGGGGGGATTCAACTTGGAGTCGCCGGCGACGTATCCACGACGCAGTTCCTTGACTGACACGTTCTTGATGTTGAATCCGACGTTATCTCCGGGAACAGCCTCTTGCAGGGCTTCGTGGTGCATCTCCACAGACTTGACTTCAGTGGTGATGTTAGCTGGCGCGAAGACAACGATGGTGCCTGGCTTCAGGATGCCTGTCTCCACACGGCCCACGGGTACTGTTCCGATGCCTCCGATTTTGTAAACGTCCTGCAGGGGGAGTCGCAGGGCCTTGTCTGTGGGGCGAGAGGGGGGGAGGATGGCGTCGAGGGCCTCAATCAGGCACTTGCCATCAGCCTTGCCTTCCTTGCGGTCGACAGCCCACCCCTTGAACCAGGGCATCTTGGCGGAGGGCTCCAGCATGTTGTCTCCGTGCCATCCGGAAATGGGGACGAAGGGAACGTTGGATGGATTATAACCGATCTTCTTGATGTAAGAGGAAACTTCCTTCTTGATTTCCTCGAAACGGGACTCGCTGAATGGGGGCTCGGTGGAGTCCATCTTGTTGACACCGACGATCAGCTGCTTGACACCGAGGGTGAAGGCGAGAAGGGCGTGCTCGCGAGTCTGGCCATTCTTGGAGATACCAGCCTCGAATTCTCCGGTACCTGCAGCGACGATGAGGACGGCGCAATCGGCCTGGGAGGTTCCGGTGATCATGTTCTTGATGAAATCTCTGTGTCCGGGGGCGTCAATGATGGTGACGTAGTACCTCGCCGTCTCGAACTTCCACAGAGCGATATCGATGGTGATACCACGTTCACGCTCTGCCTTCAGCTTGTCCAAAACCCACGCATATTTGAAGGAACCTTTGCCCATTTCCTGGGCCTCCTTCTCGAACTTTTCGATCGTCCGCTTGTCAATACCTCCGCATTTGTAGATCAAGTGACCGGTGGTCGTGGACTTGCCGGAGTCGACATGTCCAATCACGACGATGTTGATATGGATCTTTTCCTTGCCCATTGTAATAGATCTGAAATAAAACAACAACTTTGATTAGTTTTCGGCCGATAACATTGTTCAAAACTTACAAGTCGACGGATGACATTACAAAGAAGTCATCGGGGGCAGGACAATATGGCGGACGACAAACCATGCCGAAGTGAAAAAAGTGAGAAATATAACTTTAATTCGAAAATCTCCACAAAACTAAGAACATGACTAAAGTGTCCTAGATAATAATAACGCAATTTCTAATTCTTCTTCGATTTTACGTCTCGTTTGACACGTTTAAAAAGTAATCACCACGTGTTGAGACAGACACCGGTGACGCGTAAGCACATGTACAGAAACTGCCGAATCGAATGCACAGTTAATTAGGTATTACACCATTTAACTTATTCGAACGGGTGGAACTTGGAGAAAAACCGAATGAACAAACTAACAATAAAATCACAGACTGCACAAATTAAATAATCGATCACTGGTTTTACAACAGATAAAATCACTAACTGTTACAAATAAACTGGTATTTAAATTAAAAGTAGAACTATATTATTAAGTTAAAAGTATTCACTAAATAGATATTCCTAAGTAAACGTCTACATAAATTTAACAGCCATTCCATGCAAGCCGTTACCTGTGAGCACCGGCACAATCGAATAATCCACGCACGGGAAAAGCCCCAAAGAGAATGGCCGAGAAATGGTTCGTCACGAAGTACGAATTCGTGAAGCATATCCGCCAGTCGGAAATTCAAAGAATGCGTTTAAACCCCGGTTGCGTACACTTCGTATAAGATTATTACGTAGCAGAATAAACTAGGGGTTAGTTGTATTTTATTACAAAAATTAAAATCACGGTTTTTCGATTTTGGTACAAATATTATGTGTGTACATTATTAAACCGTTCCATAATATTTTAAAACTACTTACTTGAGAATACTAGGAGATGGTTAATATTTCTATTCTGAAATAGTGAAAAACCATACATTATTACTACACAAACAAGATTCGATAAGACGGTCAGTTTAACTAATTTTAACAATGCCTTCGGATGAAGACAAAATAGCTTTCACGAACTATAAACCTAGCTGACGGAACCTAAAAAATTGTTTAAATACTTGCTGAAAATAATAGAATAGAATAGTATTGTTTTATAATTTAATTTAACTTTATTATTAGACGAGGGGGTTTGGGGAATGAAAAATTGAAATGCTGAAGGGTGTTAGATATCAGGTACCAGGCAGAACTTTAATGTCACCCCATACTCTCGGCGAATATTTCTCGGAGCTCGGAAGTGAGAATGCTACGTTCTACACTCTCATATCGGACTATTATTAGACCTGCACAGTGATGAATCATTCGGAATAGTTCGACTCCAGACGGAATGGATGCGAGGCAGTGCAAAGAACGGAGAAATTGAGTAAGTTCACCCTCACCCTTTCGGTTTATGTGGTGCAGACATAATAATAGCCTCACTTTGATTAAAAAGAACATTATTTTTCAATACTCTAACAAAGCCAAATTATATTTTTAAAAAAAGGTTATGTTACCTAGTTATCGTTGATAACTAGATAACATAATCTTTTTGTTTGATATTGTTTGTCAACTATTTTTATCCAAAAATCTGCGTTTTGTCTTTCTCTTTCAAAATTAAGGGAGCTTAATTTTGTTTTCATCAAATATATTTCAAGCAATATCAAATACAAAATTATTGTTTATGAAAATTTTATATAACTATATAAACTTTTCTCTATGACAAAAAAATGTGCGCCGGATTTGACAACTGACAGAACCAATAATCCGAAATCAAACTCGATATACAAAAAAATTACTTATCCATGCAAAAGTATTTCGGAATCTAACTGATAGTCTACCTTCCTGACATCTCGAATTTATTAATCGAAATGAGTGGAAGTATGCCCGGACCGAACATCCTAATTACAGGTTAGTTTTAGTCTAGGTGTAATTTTTGTTTATTTTCCTCATACACCCTTATGAGGATGAAACTGGGAGTGTGTGCCAGGATAGTGGTTGGTGTTACGTTGCATTCTCTACCTACTCCTGCGGAAAATGTGCATAAGAATCGGTATTTAGTAATTAAATAAATCATCGACTGTCGGGGGTACAAGAATTATAATATATATACATATCTACTGTCGCATTTGTTTCTAAAAGATTGCTTTTTAATTAATGATAGGAGTCTGTTTTTCATTAATATTTTTAATTCCAGGAACTCCAGGAGTTGGCAAGACCCGATTATGCCGTGAATTGTCCAAGAAGACTGGCCTCTTGTGGCAAGATATATCCACAATAGTTAAGGAACAAAAATGTTTTACAGACTACGACAAACAATATCAGTCTTCAGTGCTAGACGAAGAAAAGGTAACTTTTTGTTATTCTTAAATAGTTCTACTGTTTTCTAACACGATATATTGTCAATTTGTGCTACAAAATTATAAGTTGAAAACTCTAATCTAACAAACCTCACTGCATTAATAATGTATCATTATTTTAAATGAAATTTCAATTTTCAGTTGCTAGATTACTTGGAGCCCATGATGAGCCAAGGGGGGAATATTGTAGACTACCACGGTTGTGAATTTTTCCCCGAGCGATGGTTCGATATTGTATTTGTATTACGTACTGACAATACTGTCCTCTACGACAGATTGATTGCTAGGTAATACATTATCTTATCTTATTATATATGTAAAAATCAATGTAAGTTTGTAAGTTTGTTTGTCCTCAATGTTTTCGAAAATCACTGGATCGATTTTGCTGAAAATAGCAGTTTGTTTTTATTAGTGCCGGGAAGGTTTAGAAAGTAGTTTAATCCAATATGTAAAACTGTTGCTATAACGTTTTAAAATTAGTATGGAAAACATTGAACCCTCCATGTTTTATTTAGGTTAGCCCATAGATATAACACTCTGGTTAGCCACAGATTGCATATTCAAAAGAAGAAGGTTTTTTGGGTAAAATATTTTCAAAATGGAAAACACGAATAGGTACCTACTTAAGAACTTTATGATTTAGATATATTTTGAAAAAATAAGCGTTGGGAATGAAATAAAATATTCAAATGAATGTTTCTTTATTTGGAGATAGTTACTTTCGCTTTCAAATCAATTATGGCACCCTAATGATAAGTGAAAAACCCCGAGCAAGGCCTGGTACACATCACCTAGTTTATTGTAAATTAGTTTATTTTTATTTTATACTAATGACTTGAAGTAAAACGTCCTGTCTGGTTTCACGGAAGCACATCTTTTAAAAAAATAAAAATAAAAAGAGTCCCAACTGTTTGGAGCGAGTGAGACTGGCATCTCCAATTGGGGTATGTAGCTGAAGGTGTTGAGGAAAGAGGGAAATGGGGTAGAGGAAAGTGAAGTACCTGGCTATTCAGATCTGGTCACCAAACATGACTAAAGTCATTTCAAGCAACGTTTCGATTCTGAATGGTGGTCTTTCACCAGAGCGATACCTATAGTATCTACCACTCAGGAATGGGCCTCAAATATACTACATATTATTTTTCTTTGATAAATTGTGAAATAACACAATTTAATCAACTAAAATTTACTTGCGCATTCCGGTATTTAAACCCGCGACTTCCGGATTCGTAGCCAAGGATCGTAACCACTCAACCACAGAGACCGTTAATGCTGGATCAAGTGACTCCCGATGCCTAAGTAACCTCAGCGTTCCACTTTGACCTCCACCATCTCTCCTCCACTATACGAAGACGTAAAACTTTCCCACCGCCGTGCTGCTCTGACACTTTATTCAAGTCATTCACTTTCTGAGTGGTCGATGAGAACATGTTACGCAGAAATGTGAATAGACCGCCCAGCTACATTAACAAAGAAATAGGGAATCGGGTGCGTTCGCGGACAGTGAAGCAATATTTATTTTCCATATGACCTGATTCCCTTACAAATTAGAACATAATATCAACAATCTATACAGAACAAATGTGATGACCAAAATGGCCGTGTCATAACGTTCTGGGAGAGGCGATCACGTCCAACACAATATATATATATATATGTATATATATATATATGTATTCTCCTTACACCCCTTTCTTCGTTCTTCCGCTCTATATGCCCAAACCATATTTTTTGTGTGTTAATAATTATTCCAATTTTGTTTTCAGAGGATACTCTGGCAAGAAGCTAGAAGACAATGTTCAATGTGAAATATTCCAAACTATCTTGGAAGAGGCGCAATCATCCTACGATTCTCAAATAGTTCACCAGCTCCAGAACGATACAGAAGCCCAATTGCTTGAAAATATCAAACATGTGATCACCTGGATTAAAACGTGGAAGAAGAATAATGTCAAGTGAATTTATTGCACAACTCAACTTCTGGTTTTACTTTTCCAGAATATTATTCTGTGTCCAGAACCACAGCAATATAATTTATAATATAAAATATCATATTCACCAGCACTGTTGGTATTTAAACCGAGCCAATCTTTGGTCAAAAGCAGCGATTCCCACGGCTTATGCACTGCGGACCAATATTTGGGAAGTATACCCTACCTTACGACCTCTCTAGAGGTTATGTATTCTGTGTGGTAAACTTTACATTGCAGACATATGTATTAAGAAGCTCACAATCTATCTGAAGTTTAATTATAATTCCGGTTAGTAATTTTTTATCCCCTACTCTGTGTATGTGCTATTTGGCATGTAAATAACTGTTAGACTAATCAGCACTTAGCACTCATTACATTCTTATTTAGTCAAAAATTTCAGACGTCTAGAAGAAGAGCGAATGGTATTTTATTTTAATAAACATTTTTTTTTAATTTGACGACTATAAAACTTTTAGACAATTGGTAGAATGGTCAATATACGAGTACAGAGCAAACTGGTTCACACGCCCCGGGGGTAAATTATAGAAAGTTTTTAGATGACCTGGATTTTTGTGCATTGACTTTTTAAAAGTTTGGTAAATATGCGTACAAGCATGTATTTTTCTTGGTTAGTTTTTTTAAAATTATTTAACCCCTCGAGTCTTTTTGGGAGATATATCTCCCAGAAAACAAATAGCCGTAGAGTTTTTTGGGGAGATATTTCTCCCAGCCCGAAACCGGCTCATAAAAGTCACGTTATTTCATTTTGTACTATAGTGATGTATATGGTTTAAAATGTAAGAAAGAGAAAAAACATGCTTTTTATTGCCTTTTAAAAGTTTACTTATACACATTTAAGAAAAATTATCATATTATCAAAAATACTCGAGGGGTTAAAAAACCCAAACTAAGAACCTGAAACCTATTTTATATAAAATACAATATATTAATTAGACATAAAATAGATTTTATGGCCCATAGTTTTTTTTTTTTTTTTTCATAAATTAAATAAAACCTAACCTGAAAGCCATTCAAAAATTTGAAACTTTACCAAGCTTTATATTAATTAAAATGCATGATTTTGCTTCTCCGGTGACCGAAATAGTTGTTCCCCATTGTAATTAAACTAATAAAAAGTGTTTTTGATTAATTTTGTGCGTATTAAGAAATACATGCTAATATGCATATTTAATAAAAGTTTTGCCATAAATCAATCATTCTAAAATCTTGAAAAGCTTTAATCTTTCACGTAAGTAACAATAATTTTTTTTTAATATGTGTTGCGTGGCATATAATATGTTTCAGTCTCACAGAATATGAGGGATACACATACATAATTATATTTGCCCTTAAGTAAGCATGGCTGTCTATAACCGGTTCGCTTCAACCCAAAATAAAGCAGTGGAGGTGAAAGGTCACAGTAGTTCTATTTTATTTTAAAAAGAATCTTCTCGCAATCACAATGTTATCAATTTAAAAAATGTAATATTACATTCAACCTTCTGTGTATACTACTGCGGTATCGTCAATCTCTTCTATATTATGTAGTTTGTAGAACTTATCATGCATTTATCCCTAGCAAATAATGTTTAAAAAACAATTCCCTCTTATTGAGGCCTTAGTAGATGTACACATATTTAATCAAAGAATAGAGATTGTAGCGGGATTCTTTAACAAGGCCTTTTTATTAACAATTATTAATAGACTTTATCGATTGTTGTTGAATTGTTTAATAATACATTAGTAATATTTCGTAAATAAAAATAATGTTGCAGTTAGTCCAAGCAATGCCCCAAAAGGTTTTTGTCTAAGCCCACCATTAGATTGTTACTGTTATTATTTTTTGTATGTCCATAGGATTGAGAACTGTATCTATAACTAAAGAAATCATTATGAAATCATGTTTGTATTGAGAAACCAAATTGGCTGATAATTTGATGATTTACAGTATATTGTCAGAATTGCTGGCAAATATATCGTCAGTCCCAACATAAGTAACGTGTCGAATCTGCAAATTTTCAATTTTAGTTTTATTGTCTTAAAACTATCCAATTTATTCTATATATGTATATTTACAGATGCCAAAAAATTCGAGTTTTCCTCTAAATTCTTCATTTGTTGGAATGAAATGATCGTAACTGCACGATGCATCTGGTGTAGAAAGTCGTATCTAAATTTGTTTTCACTCTCCCGTAATGCAGAATGGAGATTCGACACCTTACATTGGGACCGTCGACATGTATGTGGTTGATTAATGCATAGTTTGACCAACATAACAAAAATATACTCACAGCTCTTGTAAGGGACACTTATATTACATTGTTGATTTGGTAAATACTGTAGATTTCTTCTTTACATAATAATACATATGTATAATAATATGTATAATTGGATAATTTGCATAGCGCCGCTTTTGTGAAAAACCACAACAAGGGTATATTTTGATGTATTTATTTCAAATATTGTATTCAAATTAGTGTAATAATGCAGCGATGGGCATAATTGAATTTGATCGACTTTGAATCTCACAGCGAGTACCAACTTATATCCTTTTCAGAACATTACTGAAAAAGTGTATAGGTACTATAAAACTTAAATTTGATAGTTTCTTTAAAAAATATATTTCTAATTAATTACTTCGATACAACTGAAAATGTTATTTTTAAAATTTTATTATAAAAATTGAGTTTAGCACAGCGATTTAAATTTTTCTGATACTAATTTAATTTTATGAATTTTGAAAATTTCAAATGGTTGTGAAATAATTATTAGCGAGTTTAGAATATTACAAATGATTGTGCAATGTTTCCATCAATAATTCGACTGAATGAAAGTTTCAAACTGTTGTGAAATAATGTTTTCTTTACTAATTGGAGAGAACGAATTTAAAAAATTTCAAATCTTTATGAAATAATGTTACAGTTACTAATTGAAATTAGTGAATTTTTAACATTTTAAAATGTTTCCTTTCGTGAAATATTATATATTTAAAAAAAAAATTGTTAAAGAAAGAAAAACATTTCCAGGTTACAAATAACCTGACAATATTTGAAAATCTCCAATTACCATCACACCAAGCTGAAAATGTTGCTTGTGTCATGATGGAGGACTTAGCCAGCTGAGGAATTGAACTCACGACAACTCGGCCATTAGTATTTGATTATGCCCATTGCTAGACGGTGTGTAAAATCCTTCCATTTTAAAATAATATTGTTCTAAAGAACATGGAATTTGTAGGTGTTCATGAAACTTTATCAAAAAGTAATGTTAATCTTATCAGATTTCTCAGATTCTAAATTGTTTATTTGTAGTGGGTAAATTGTAGACATATAATGTTATGGCAACTAATAATAATTAAATCATAGTGACATTGATTGAATTTGGTGAACATCTTATTTTTTTACGGACATGTCTATTTTATTTTGTTTTCTTGGGGATATTTTCTTCATTTAACGAAATAGTATAAGTATGCATGTCGTCATCTGATGATTCAGCCGCACTCATTGTTGGTGTGTCGTCGATAATTATTTCTTTGATACTACCATCATCTTTGTCAA
Source organism: Halesus radiatus (assembly GCA_022606495.2). Taxonomy (NCBI): domain Eukaryota; kingdom Metazoa; phylum Arthropoda; class Insecta; order Trichoptera; family Limnephilidae; genus Halesus; species Halesus radiatus. Next base: position 11,681 of record JAHDVE020006758.1, read on the forward strand.
CCACGTATGTGTGTTCACTTTTGTCAGCCTCTGTGGTCTGTCTCTTAGGCATGTGTATATCTGCTTGCATTTGAAATATCCTATTAAACTGTGATAAATCTACAGATATTGTTGTACTGCTCTCATTATCCGAATGCGCAGATGTTGACAAGGACAATACTTCGTTATCATCTCGATGTGATATTACATTCTTGTCATTTTGAAGGGTGTTGGATTTCCTTTCTGAATACTCGCGACCTTTCCTTGCAATTAAGAGCACATCGTCCATTTTGTTTATTAAATTCCACAATTTTGAATCGTTAATCTTTAAGTTTAATACCGTATTTGATCTGGTTTTGGCAGTTATTTTATTATTTGATGATTTTGAAGCATGGGATTGATATCCCTTTGATATAATTTTATCAGTAATTGTGTCATCTTCATTGACTAAACTATTGTTCAATTCGTTGTTACTGTAAGAAAAATCTCTAAAATAGTCCATGTTCATGTTTATGTCCATAAAGTTATCTTTGTATTCACAGACAAGTAGCGGAGAAGGGAGAAATCCACACCCCATAGCGATGAAATTATAATGTGGATGGAAATCAATAGCCGTTATTGTTTGGTGATGGAATACACTTGGATTGTAAATTGCAAGTATTTTTCCTGTGGAAGTATTCCAGATACAGTTTCCTATGAAAACCAATGTTCCACAAGGTGAAATTGTACCCCTTAATTGATATCTGAAATTAAATACATATATTAACGCAGTAAAGTTTTTTTTTTTTTTATAATTTTCAGTTGGGTCGTTGTAATAATTCTGTTGTTTCATGATAATATTGAAATAATGAGTAAACATAACCTATCTACGGACAGAAGAAGATCATGTCTATTACAATCTGTTACGGTTAGTTATTGATTTTATGTAACACATGCTGTGTACTCACGTATACTCAAACCCATCTTTGAAGCAGAGAAGTGCAAAGGTTGTAGAAGTGTCCAAGACCCATGATAAGGAATTCCTCAATACAACCAGCATTCTACGATTATCAGGAAATATAACTAGATCATTGATGACATAATCTCTCAGCTCAATGACTTTTATGGTCCTGAAAAGAGAATGATTTCACTTTAATTATTTTTAGTCTTAGGCCGCTAGCTGACGGTCCAGTAAGGAATTGACATAAACCCCATGCGTGATACAGACAACCCGCTGTGCCATATATTTCTATTGGCGCCAGTTCACAACGTGGGGGAAGCAGGAGCGATGCGAAGTGTTTCTAGCAAATACCGTAGAAATATAATAATACGTGCTGATTTTGACATTTTCCATTAATTGAGATAGCTACGCTAGTGCCTTCTAGCGGCCCGAGTTGTACGAATTGGTTTTCCATTAATTTTAATAGATTTTCTGTGAAACATATTCTTAATAAATTATAGAAATAGAAATTTCAAAATTATATATTAGGTCACCTACATATAATTTTACTCCTTTTTTCCTCGTTTACATACCTATATATTTTTTAAAGAGGCTATTGGGATTGTATTAGCATTTAAAGTCGCGCATGATATTTGATTACACAGGTAGCTTTGTCAAAATGCTGGCAACGCACTACACTACCGCTTCTAGCGGCCCGGGCTATACTCTCCCAGACTGTATTGCTGTTGTAATAAATATTTTATTCTCTTTGTAAACAATTAGGATAATGCACGACCAGCGAGGCTTTAAATGTTAATACAATCTTAATAGCCTCTTTAAAAAATGTAGGTTTATACATGAGCAAATAAGGAGTAAAATCATATCTAGGTCACCGAATTGAATTGATTGAATTTTCGATCTACAATTTATTAAGAATATATTTCACAGAAAGTCTATTAAAATGTATGAAAAAAACCAATTCGTAGAACTCGGGCCGCTGGTGTAGCATGTTACTGTTAAGGCCATCCACCGGCTAAAATTTTAACGAAATTACGCGCTCCTTATGCAGGTGGCGACAAGGTTCAAAATCCCGCTGTACATCGGCCGCATGTTTCGATTTCGGCAAAAAAACATCACCAAAATGCGTGTTTTATTCTATTCTGTAAAGCTCAGACATAAATATTAAAATGTTTTACGGTCATATTCTAAAAAACTTAATTTATCACAATGAACAATGCGAAAATGTGGGAAAAAGAGATTTAAGTAGGAGATTTTGCGCTTTAAACATTTTTTTAATGTCTCATACTTTATTTTTTTCTAAGCTTATAAAAAAACATACCAAAAAAAATTGACGGTTAAATGAAAGGCCAAGGTGTGATCTACTTGCAGTATTTAATTCAATTATCTATGATATTTCTAGGCCAACAAATTCTCAAACCGAAAACACACGATTTTGCATTACTTCCCATTGCATCGCCTTAAATGTCAAGGCTGGAGGTATTATCATTTAAGAGTATTTGTTTCTAATGTACAGCAAGCGGTACGAAGTTTCAGTAGATTCTCAATATTATCGCATAACTGCTGATATCACTTCAGGAACTTTTGATAAACTTTTTTTTAATAACATTTCTTTTAGTTGAAATCGCTTTTAAAATATTCTTAAGAATTTATTAATTAAGCATCAATAATATCATAAAAGCATTGTGAATAAATGTAAAATTCCACAATCTCGTCATCATTTGACTCGACGGTATGCAAAATGTGGGACGGTAAGAAAGGAACCTGTAATACCGACAGTTTAATGGCTACATATATACTGGCATCTGCAGACCCGTGTGCGAGTCCGTGCAGCGAGACCTCGTGCAATAGTATATGTATTTTTGCTGCACTCGGTTTGTGGCGTTTCCTTGCCGGACCATCAGTGAGCGGCCTAAGATCTGTGGGGATCGTAGTTCCACTGGCTGCACACAGTGGCAATTTTGGGAAAACAAATTACAAGCTTGTTTCTTTCTGCTTTGAAATATACTTACAGCATTTTTAACCAATTCGTTTTACTGCGGTTCCATTTTATTATTACTCCTTTGCTGTCTGCTGAGTAAAATATTTTGCTTTTGCTGACAAAACATATCGAATTCACGAATCCTTCGTGGCCCGACAGCTCTTGCTCCTGAGTGTAGTCTTTATCATTATTTTTTGCCCAAATACGAATCAATTTGTCATAGCACCCGGTCACAATGGTGTCATCGAGGGGACAAAACTGCGATGAATATACAAAAGCAGGGTGAACTAATTTCTGTATTGGACATCTTTTAGTATCGGCCATATCCCAGATGCAAACTGACGAATCTGCCGAAGCAGTAAGCAATATGTTTGTCGAATGATTCCAGCTTATATCGTAAATAAACTTTTTGTGGTGAATAAATTGGGCCTCTCGGATAAAGTGCGGTACCTGCAGAACAAATATGATGGTAAAAACACAAATACTTTGAAAATACTAATACGGAAATCATTTCTCTAATTACAGTTTTTAAAAGATTTTCGCTTACTGTATAAACAAATACAACAAAATTTTCTTGGTCATTTGCGGAATAGGCTAAATATTTTCCACAGTGACTAAATTTAACATTAAATGGCCCCTTTTCTTTGCTAGACAAGCATTTAAATATTTTGTTTGGTATTTTGCACTGTTGACCGTTTTCCCGTTTTTCGTATTTTTTTACATTTTCAGTCTTGCCCTGCACATTTGCATTTCCGCTATTACTAATTATTTCTTGCTCATTATTATTATTAATTATACTGTTCAAAATATTCAACTTCATATTATTGATAAGGTCTTGCTCTTCTAGTATTTTTATTCCTTTCAATGTCACATACAAGACACTGGGATAACTTTTCCAAGGTTTTTCCTTCCAGCATTCGTAAGCTTTTGGAACAGTTATACTATAATCTTGCTCTAACATTCCATACAGCTGCAGTTTTATTTTTCTGTTGATATTACTCGTTCCATTATTTCCAAAAGGTTTGACAAATGCCCATGCAATTGATTGATTCCTTTCGGTTTCTGAAAAATTATCATAATATAATATTTATAATGGTGTGGCTAGAATTTATTGTTGTGAAGAACGACTTTAATGTTTAATATTGATATAAGAAAATACCTTGTTTATTACTAGTTTTTGGTTGTAAATCTATGATTTCAAAGAATATCACCAAGCTGGAAACATTCTTTATTTCTTCAATGATTGTATCCTCGAACAACACAATTTCATTCCATTGAGGTATCAAAGTTCTGCAAGACCAAGGAATAAAAAGAAACACGTTTCTTAAATAATGGCAGATATTTTTGTAATAGCAACTAATATTGAAACTCTTAAAAAATTAATCTGTCTATGCAGTATACACTTGCCCTGACGATGGAACGGTTGTTCCGAAAACGGTAGGCGTATGAAATAAATGTGGTTAAAACAATGTTTGAGTGTTTCATTTGACTATAATGGATAACCACAAAGTGATACAATAGTATTTTAAAATATTAATAAGCACTCATCAGAATTTGTAACATAATGATTTGCAATAATTATAATTGTTCTAATTGGCAATTTACCCAAATTTTATGAATCTTTACTCACCTATGCTTGACAAATTCAAATGATTTTGTAGAAATAATCATTTCTTTTGAGCTCGTAAGATTTATACATTGACCATTATCAAAATCTACTAGGTAGATTTTGACAAATGGATAAATCAAAAAAGGATGATCTTTCAAAAGGTCACTTTTGATCACATGGATCCCTATAACAAAAAAGACATTTTAGTAAAAACTTCATAGATATGTATCTACTTTTATGTTATTTTGCTTTCTTAGCACTAATTTTAAAATGCATTTCAATACCCGTAGCAGCTCAAAAACCATACTTTTTTAAAGTTGTATAAGATAAGTGCTTCCAGTCACAAATATTGCTAAAAATGTAAATAAATTGCATGCATATATACATAAATTGAACTGGTCTCATTAGCTAAGTTGGTTAAGCGGTTGCCCCGGATAGGCAGAGGTCCTGGGTTCGGGACCCAGATGCGACTGAAATATTTTGATTTTCTGTCGTTTTTTTTTTCCGTTTTCATGTTTCATTTAGGTTATGTTAATAGTATTTTCTACAATGATTAAATACAAATATTGCCGTTGAATTGAAATTTTTAATGGCGTTACAAAAATCCTTGCAAGGAACATTGATAAATACACATCAGGACTCCAAATTTATGCATTTCCTAAATATATTTTCACTTGGGTCGTGAAATATTCATTATGCAGTTATTATAACTTCACCTATTAATTGTAAAGTCCTTTTGCTCTGCTTCTCTTCTCGCATTTTAGGTATTGTTTTCAATTCTACCTCTTCCACCTTCTTGGAGTCGGTTTTTGAGGACGCAGAGGTTTTGTTTTTCCTTGTAGCTAACTTACTTAATGCATTTATAATTTTAGGAGATTTCTCTTTATTTACAACATCAATTTTATTAGAATTATTACTATCGCTTCGATGTGATGAGTGGGCGGATGAACCTGATTTATTCTCTTCAATGTCGGATGATTCACTCAGAGTTGAAGATGGCAAAGCAGTCTCTTTGATAAATAGAACCGTGTTCTTATTTTCTTCAACTAAATCAATGTCTCCTGATGCTTCCCGAGAAGACTTATTTGATTTTACCTTAATATCTTTTAAAGGTATATTTATTGAAATACTTCTTTCCGAAGAGTTATCGGTTTCCATGATCGATTTGGTGTTTAGAGCCTCCATTGTTAATTGATGAGTTCGTGGTGATTTGAAAGGAGATATTTTTGATATTTCATCATCGACTATATCATTATCATTTTCATTGTGTGAAGATGCTTCCGTATCCACTAACTGTCTTTGAGAAGAATACAGATTGTGTTTCCTGAGAAGAAAAAAAAAGAGTTGTTCTTTGAATGTTTAACTTTCATTCCTCCTTTTTATCTTCATTGTGAAATTTAAATATTTGCAAACATATTTTATTTATAAATAAGTCATTGGAAATTTGTTTGCTATGCTATAAATTAGGTATCTACAAATTGTTTGTTGTCTGCAAATTTTTAGCACAACAAAATTGCTGTTTCAGTGACTTGTGTAAAAATAATCCTTCACAATAAGTTTATAATTCAGAAATACGTAGTTGTTGAATTAATGAATAGTTTGTTAAATATTTACCTTAGAGGAGAGGTTATTGTTTTGAGGAAATTCATTGTTGTATGAAAATAAACAAATTTTCCTGTCAAATAAACAAACACTAGGACTTCCTCAACTAGATTGGCCCACTGACTTATATTTTGTTTGTTTGTACTTCGCAATGCAGCTGGTGCCATGGCAACTGTATTACATAACAATGCTGAAACCTTAGGATATTGAGTATTATAATATTTGATTTAGTCATTGGCTGAAACACAGGCCATTGACATTGGCTTTACTGCATTGCAGTAGTTTTAACTTCCTAAACAGTTTTTCTGGCAAATATTATTTATACAGCGATACAACCAAGATTTAAAAATAAGAAGATATGGAGATAATGACTAAAATAAATATAAATGTAACAAACCTTCCAACACAATGATGAGCTCACTGGCAAAAAGGGAAGCTCCTTGACTGTGAACCCAGAGGTTCAAGTTTAAAAACCAGCGTGAGAAAATAAATTGGAAGATATACCCTCAGAATAGCCCTCGTGAGAGACCACATAGAGAGTGTTCTCAAGTGGAGTGCATTTAGTTTAACCTTCCCGTTGCCAAAAGGGGTAACCAAAATCTCTGAAATTACTCTCTTCCATTATATTGTATTGATGTTTTTTGTATTCCCATAAGACCTATGAACATACCCTTATATTGATAACATGCGTGGGGTATCTCAGTGACCCCTCATAGAAACACAAGCTTGGTTTTCCATCATGGCATGTAGAAGGTAAACCTTAAGAAACTTCATGGATCACATGTGCGACATCTGTGTATGGGGATAGCCGGCGATGGATCACATATGCGTCAACTGCATACGCGGATAGCCAGCGATAGGTCATACGACATCCACATGCGGGGATAGCTGGCAATGGATCGCATATGTGACATCCCCAAATGGGGATATTTGGCGATGGATCACATGCGACAGCCGCGTGCGGGGATAGTCGGTGATAAATTACATATGTGACATCCACATACGGAGATAGACAGCGATGGATCATGCGACATCTGCGTACGGAGATAGCCAGCAATGGATAACATATGCAACAGCCGCGTAGATAAGGTTAACCTTTGGAACACCAAGCTTCTATGGTCTAATGATTCGGTCGTGTGTCGAAGGTAAATCTGCGGACAGCCCATCGTGCACCGGCTGAGTATTTTTGTAATAATTTTCTGGTTTTTTGCAAAATGATGCTTTTGTAAATTGTTTCATCTTATATCTTGAAGTTTTATTATATTTCCATAAAGCTAAATAAATGCAATTAACACTTATTTACTTACATTTTAGAAGATTTTACAGAATAAAACCCAAATGAACTGCGCGACAAAGAATGATGCAATACTTGACAGTGGTTATTTCGTTTTAAATTCCAGAGGAGCGGCGTGTCAAAAAAAGAAAAGCAAGAATTGCTATCTAATTTATTATTCGGTTGGCAAATGAGTGTAGTTTAATTTAGTAAGCTACGAAATTTTTTTAAGGTTGAAAAGCCCACAAAAATAAAATATATTTTTTGCATTCAATGGATACAAATTTTGTGTTGCCAGTCGGACACTCTGGCGCATCCGCGGTTAAAGGGACATTAATGGCTCGATGTATCATTGAGTTGAAGGAGGCGAGTTTATGGGACAATCGATGAAATGAAGTGGTATAACGTAGTCAGTGTGTGTAGGTTTTCTAGACATTAAAGTCGCACTTATCAGATATTTATGTTTAAAAGGTTTAAATTGTTGTTATCATTATGTTCCAGTGTAAATTTAATATTTTGATGAGGGTTACTAATTGAAACCGGTAGCAAATAAATAAAATTAAGTAACACATGTACATTGTGAATAAAATGAATGTAATTTAATTGTAAGCTGCGAACATTTAAGGTCGAAAATCCAAAAAAAAGAAAGTATATTTTTTCGCTGCCCATCGGCCACGCTGGCGCACCAGAAGTTAAGCAATTCAATATGATTTAGCAATCATCGCAATGTATCAGAATTTTAGCAGTATAAAAATAAAAACAAAACAATTGTTTACAAAAAAATATTTATTTTATGATAAAAAAAGAATCCACAATATCTCCCCACAGTAATTGCAAGTGAAAAAATTGACAAACAGTATGGAGAATTTCCCTCCCAACCTCATATTTAAACTAATTCTGCACCGTGGTGGTAAATGTTACCAATTCCCTGCTGATGAAAGTGTTTACAATTCAGTCTTCTTGGGGTTGCCATTCCTGTCGTAGCCCTTCAGCTCGTTGGTGGCCTGCTTGGCGATGTACTTGACAAAGTCGTCCAGTTCGCGCCCGCCCTGGAAATAACAACAAATAAATATGTTTATTAGAATATGTACAACAAAAAATATCACATTCATGACTAAAAAGCATTAAAAATTGCCAAATACTGAGCTCTGGCGTCATACATAGTTGGCAATGTGGTTTCCATCAACAGCTTTGATTTAAAAAAATAATTTATAATAAATATTATGTTTTTGTAGAAAGCAATTATTTTGTGGTTTGATATAATTAATAAAACAAACACTTTGTTTAGAATCACTAATTTATTTTAAATTCATCACCAAACGGTTTTGCTTATAACCGGATTAATTAAAAATTTTGAAACTATCCACTAATTTATTTATTTTAAGAATTTTAAGCAAATAATGGTTCTAAAGAAAGTGTTTGTTTTATTTAATAATAAATAATATTTATAAAATAATTTTTTTAACTTTGAATTTGAAATTTGACAATGCCTTCGGAAGGTAAAACAGTTGTCATGCGTAATGTCAGCTGAAGACGCTCGCCGAGAGGCTCTGACCGAGGGTCTCGAGCGAAACGAGAGCTCACCATGTACACACACTCGCTTAATCGTTTCAAGTGTGGATACTCGTCAAGATGGACATGTTAGAGGCTACTGCTGTTCTTGGACTTTGTGCTTTGTACTATAATTTTTTGTATATACACCATACAATTTTTTTTTACTAAACCCAAGCAAACTCGAAAATGATGGATGGTCACCATGTACCATAATAGAACAATGCATGGTTATATTATTTTACTAGTTCTAGGGCCAATAAATTAACAGACTTTATTTGCAATGATGCGTTTTTGCGCCTGCTACGAAGTATTGTACAGGGTTAGTTAAATATATGTGTTTTCTTATATCAAGAGTTAGCAGAGCTAGTGGCGGAGCCTTCCGGGCAATTCGAAAAATTTACTAGAATGTCTTTGAATATTTGTTTGAAAAAGTTAATATCTAAGAAGAATACACCTAAGAGGACCGTTCATTTTAATGAAACAATGCAAAACATCAGAATTAGTGTTTTTTTTTTTTATCGGTAAAATTGATTTTGTTTTTATATTTATTTATCTAACATCTAATACTTGATTATTTCGATATATAAATTTCAAATACAAAAAAATTGCCCTTTTCGTGTAATTGTCTTCCTTGCATGCGTTAAATAATTAAAAGGTTTAAACATAAAATTGTCTTAAAATGTGATGTGGAATCATCTCCTTACGGAAAGTACTACTAATTTCTGGATACCGTTTGGTTAGAGTAAAAAAACACGCACTTGACCATTGTGTTTTTTTTAAACTTAATAATCTTCCTATGAGCCATCTTGGCGTTGGCGTTTAACACATTTTAAACAATCGTAAAATGTCAGGACTGTATGTATTGGTATCAATAATAATATTATATTACTAGTGAAATGTGTAAATAAACAGGTGGTACGAACCTCGTAGGCGATGGGGTTGCTCTTGGAATCCTTGGGCGCCCAGTAGAGGGTGGGGAATCCGCGGACCTGGTAGGTGGGGGGCACGTCATTGTTGGAGGCGTCAATCTTCACGATCGCCACATCTTCGTCCTTCATCTGTTGGGGAATTTTGAGGTCAGTTTATTTTTATTTAAGGCAATACATAAAAGGGGAGATTTGGATAGTTTTTAAACAAGTTTGACATTACTAAAAATATCTTGTTGCAATTAGTATTGGAATAAGTCATTGGCTTTGATTTGAATCAACTCTGTATTATTTACTAAGAGAACAGATCTTTATTATAAAGTAGAAAACCTGCATGCTGAAACATCAAAAACACTCAAACGGTGAGCTTTAGCATAATGAAGTTACTAAGTAATTTTCATCATGAGTTATGGAGCTAAAATATCAATTTAACTGTCAAAAAATAAAATAAGACGCTATATTGTTGTTTTCATGTTTTTCAATTTTGTTCTAAGATTTAAAAAATTATATTGAAACTAGCAAAGCCAGGAACTGCAACTATATAAAAAAAAAAAACTTAATCAAATGGATAAATTGTTGCGAAATATCAAATTACAATGACAATATTCAAAGTTTATGATAAACGTTGCTACGCACTCAGTTTCGTAGGGCTACTGTGGGCTACTGCGGGCTACTGTGATGACTGCAGGCGGATGTTCTTAACTAGTTCAAACCAGTTTGAGGTGACTTCGCAATACTATCAGTGTGCACTAATAAATTCAAATGTGTGCTCTTTTTTCCTGTACATAATGCAAAGTTTTTAAAAATTGTCATACCTTTAATCCCAACTCATCATAGATGGGAGTGAGTTTCTTGCAATGTCCGCACCACGGGGCATAGAACTCAATGAGGGTATCCTTGCCATTGTCGTTGACAATCTCGTTGAAGTTGGTTCCCACGGCGACCTTGACGGGCTCATCATTGGTCTCCGGGACGGGCTCTGACTTGATGTAGGGAGACAGGTCTCCGTTCTGCAGCTTGGTGAGGAACTCCTGGAAGTTCTCGATGCTGGAATAGAAGACGAAATGTTTGATTACACGTCATAATATTGTATTGGTTGGGAAAGAAAAGCAGAGCTGGTAAACAGAATAGATGGACTGACAATTTGAAGAGAACTGTAGGTTTCGGATGAAAGAAAACTGCCAAGGGCCAGAAAATCTAGAAAAAAATTGAGGGATGCCTATGTCCGTCCATAGCCAGGAGTTTCATGAAAAAAAAGATAATAAAGTGAGGACTAAAATAAGTTAGTAAGATGTAATAAAAAAAAAATTATTGGCATAACTGCAAATTGTTTGCTCAACTGGCTTCTATTTTGGGAGCAAGTATTTGCTAAAAACTGCTTATCCATTATTTTTATAATTTTGTATTAAACCTACTTTTGGACTACAAAGTTTTAAATCGTCTATTCAATTCTAAACTATCCTAAACGCCAATATTCCCATTTTTTTGCACTATTCGATTTTCTACAATTTAATATAAACCTAAATGCAAAATATGCAATACTTTCTTAGTTATTCAAAAAAATCATTGTAATAACTAACTAACTAACCATCACGCTGTTTCTCCGCAGGGGTAGGCAGAGAGGACGGACCGCCAAACAACTCGATCTTGGCATACACTTCTTGCTTCATTCACATTCATACATCGCCTCATACATTCTCTTCTGTTATTCCGACTTCTGACATGGCCCGACTCGAGTATTTGATTCACTTGATCGTGCCATGTCTTCCTCGGGCGTCCCCGGCTTCTTCTTCCATTCACATTCGCGTCATACATTCTTCTTACACTCCTTTCTTCGTTCATTCGCTCCACATGCCCAAACCATCTAAGCGACCCTTTCTTAATCTTACTCATTACGCTTACATCAGCCTTGCATTCTTTCCAAAGCTCAATATTTTTCACACGATCATACATGGTTTTACCAAACATTCGTCTCAGAGATCTCATTTCTACGGCATTCAGTTTACTTTCATCCTTCCTCTGCCAATTCCATGCCTCACCGCCATACATCAGGGTTGGTATCAGCACTCCATTGTGGACTGCTAGCTTCGCTTCTTTGGACAACTTTTTGTTAGCGCCAATCGCGTTTAGTCCTCCATTAATGGAGTTTCCTGCATTCACCCTTCTTTCAATATCCCTATCAGTCTTTCCATCTCTCGTAAACATACTTCCCAAATATACAAACTAATCAACCTGCTCCAAGTATTCGTCATTCACAACTATATTGCACACTGTGTTCGTACTCTCTCTTTCAAACACCATGACTTTAGACTTACTTACATTCATCATTAGCTTGTTCTTCATGCATACTTCATTCATCCTAGATACAAGGGACTGTAAATCTTCCATACTGTTAGCAATCAGCACCACATCATCCGCATACATTGTAATGATAGTTAAGTTTAATTATTTCTAATTTTGAAACTATCAATTCATGGTAGAATTCCATATAAAAATGATTTTTTTAATTAAAAAAACCTTGGTAAACAGTGTCAGCGATAAAACAAATTTCAAGTAATAAATAAAAACAATATTATTAGATAGCAAGGGAACTCACTCTTGACATCGATGCTATATATACCATAGATTTACTTTTAATTGTGCGAGTCTGACGATGCCCGTGATAGGGTGAAACCGTTTCGGTCGAAAATAAGTAAGTGGAAAAAGGTTAGGTTTTTTTAATCAAAAAAATTCATTTTAAATGCTTTACTTGTTTAAAATCAAAATTGCTTGGGATTTTCTTATAATCACACCCCTTTCATCAGTATAACTAAAATCGAATTAAACATTTGTTTTGTCTAAATGTCGCTCTCCTGCACATTTTTTGGTACTTAGAATAGTTTAGAATTGAATAGACAAATATGTATTTACTCAATATATCAGTTATTTGCTGTATGTTGGCAATCTACAGTTAAGTCGATAAGAAGTGTGTTGTGGGCGTGTCCGGTGTGCCTGAAGGAAGGTCAATTATCTCTTACTTTTGGTGAAATTACCTAACTTTTTCAAATATTGAACTCTTAAACAGATAATCAGTCTGGGGCTTCGTAGTCGAAAGGCCTATATCAGTTTTATTTCAAATCGATATATATAGTCTGACATTCAAAAGTAGACAAAAAATTGAGGATGCTTCCATCGTTTAAAAGGTTTTAAATGGCAACACAATGGTCCAGGTGCATATGTTTTACTTTAACCAAACGATGTTCAGAAATTACTGGTACTTTCCGAAAGGAGATGATTCCAAGACAGTTTTATGCTTAAACTTTTTTTTATCATTTAAACGCTTTGCAAGGAAGAAAAACATACTCTTTATATGAGAAGGCAATTTTTTTTGTATTTTTCGAAATAAGAATGTATTAGATGTTAGATAAATAAACAAACAAAATTAAATACACAGATCAAACAGAATGAAAAAAAAATTGTTATAATAATTTGCTTTCTTTCTTTAAAGCGTGAAGAGCACATTTCAAAGATAAAGTGAGTAGTTTGGTGTTCCATAGTAATGACATTTTGTAGTTTCAAAATAATAAATATCTACAATTGAATGCCAAGCTTACAGATCACATTTCCTTCTAAGGATGATCTGTTCAGTGGGCAAAACGGATGACATTCAAAATAATAAAGATAATATGGAGTAGCAAAACTTAACAGTTACCGGGAAATTTGAATTTAAGTAAAAATCATTAAAAACGGTAAAAATTCAAAACTCTCTTCATGATGGCTGTTGTTTTGACTGTTTGAGATACAATCATAATGAGTTAGAACAAAATACTTGGAGAAATTATTGCGGAGGAATCAGTAAAAGCTTATTCTGTCATGATGTGAGTTATACTCTCTGCAATCTCTGCCTAAGAAAGAAAGAAATTGCATACTTGCACCAAATATTGAAATTTATCAGTTGTAATTACCTGAATTCTTCGGACATAACGAACTTCTGTTCGACGGCATTGTAGGCGAGCACCACGGGCTTATCGCCCTTGACAAAGTCCACACCAAACTCATTCAGTTCCTGGGTGAAGTCGTCCTTGGAGCTGATAGCGAAGGTGAAGTCATCTGAGAACTCCTTTGCTACCTGCACACATTAAACCACAAATGCTGATTAGTATTGTAGAACAAGAGTGTTGCTCTATTGCAATAATAAAAATATATAGTTTTATTATCATGTTCATAAATTGTGTTGTCAACTGTCACCTTCACCAAGATATAAAATAACATTTTTGCAAAGATAATTTTTTATCACTGGAAAAACTATCAAGATAAGTCGGTTACTATATATAAGAAAAAATATAAATGTCAACACTTAAAATACATATTGTCGCTGTACTGACTCAACCTCGTATCTTACAAAAACATGTTTTCTCTTTTCTTTCAGAGATGAAAAAACTGTTTATTTTCCTTATTTTAAATTACTTTTAGGCAATTCTTTTTTTTATTTAATTAATACTTCAATATGTAATGTAATGTATTAATTAAATAAAACAAGAATTGCTTTAAAATAATAAAATATTAGGAGAACAGACATTTTTTTTCCATCTCCTTTGGAAACATGTTTTGTACATATGAGGTTGAGAACAGTAACATGTAATTTTAAATGTTTAAAAAAAAATGCATATTATAAAGAGTGAAAATATTATTACGGATTTCTAAAATCTAAATCAGTGTAGGTAAGTGCCTATCTGAGGTTTATTTATGGATGAATGTGGCAATGTAAATTATGTAACTACAGTTGAATTGATGATTGTTAAAACACCCAATAATGTCATGCATAAAAGTTGTGAGAACATAGCGAAAAAAAAGTGCTTAGTATTTTGTCATCATCAGTTATCAAGTCTATTTATTCCTGACATTTTAAAACACTTGGTTATTGCTTTTTGATTAGCGGTTTTCTAAACATAATTAGTTTATTTTGCCATGTACCTCATAGGGTGTTTTAACAATCATCAATTCAGCTGGAAAACTTAATGGCATGGCAGATATGGAAACACTCAGTTTTACAAGTTTTTGTATTGTGACTAGGAAGATAAAAAAAGCAATTAAACTTTAAACGAAACTATTATATAATTTTATGAGTGTTAAAGAATTATTCTTTTTTTAGAAATGATAATTAAACTTTAAAATAAGTTATTAAATATTTTTATGCATGTTGGAGAATTGTTGTTTTTTTTAGTACAAGGCTGGTTACAAGTTTTTGTATTGTGAATCGGAAGATAAATGATAAGTAATTAAACTTTAAACGAAGTTATTATATGTTTTAATGCATATTGAAGAATTATTGTTTTTTTTTTTTTAGAAATTATTACTAATTAGACTTTAAAAGAAGTTATTATATATTTTTATGATGGAGAATTATTGTTTTTTTTAGTACAAGGCTGATTTGCAGTCCTTACAGCAGTATTCCATTTACTTTCGGAATAAAAGTGGATAGTTAAGATTACATGTTAATTGAACTACGAATTTGAAATCTAGAGTATCCACAAACCTTCAAGATTCGGTTCCTCCAGTAGTTGGTTCCCTTGACGTTCTTGACATAATCCACGCTGTAGTAGGCAATCACGAGGGGTTTCTTGAAGTCGGAAGCGGTGTCCTTCACGCGGTGTCCCACCAAACCATGGCTGCAACACAACATGAAGTTGCATTAAAAAAGAAGTATTTTAGTCTATCCTTGATGCGCATTATCAATTGTAGAACTATTTAAAATGTGTATATATATATTTATGCACTTACAAGTTCTTGGTGATGAACTGGTTGATGTCAATAGAATCAGCTGGTCCAGAGTAAACAACGGAGTTATCTTCAAACTTGTTTGCCAAGTGTTTGGGACGATACAGGACAATGGCATCGCTGTAAAAGAGATAAGAGACCAAATGATCGACAAAGATTTTGATAACTTTGATTACATACACAGAGCTCTAGTTGATAAGGGTCAGGGGCATTCATTTTTCTGTAATGGAAAGCGATAAGATTGTTGGGATAAGATCAACATCTTATATTTCAGTAATTTTTAAATCTAAAAAGGTAAAAAGAAATTTCTTTAGCAGATTTACACGTTATCTGTTGTAAAAATTATGTTTGTACATTGTGGAAAAAAGTAATCAGAACACAGTATCGATTCTCAACTGCTATTGAGATATCCGCATCCAAAAATAGAAGGACTCCAATTGGTGTAGGTAATGAAATGCATAGCAAAACCATGGAAGGAGAGTGAAGAAGCGGGAGTTGGCCCCGTTGGCACGTGGCCCAGGGCCAATTGGGTTAAATATTTTGTTATCTAAGTGATAATAGGAAGATATAAATAATAAGGAAAATAATTAAAAAGTACTAAATATGTATATGTATAAGGAATTAGACCAATATTAATTATAAAAATATATAAGGAACTGGAGCATTTTTTTATGTTTTTTTACTAATTATTCTTGTTCTACCTTTATTATGACTTAAATAATAAGGAAAACATATAAGGAAACTGGACTATTTTTAATTACGTTCCTTAAGTACTGTTTATCTTTTCCTATTATTATTTTTATTTTTTTTTTATTAATGAAATATATGGGTACATGCATTGTAATATAGTTAAAATTTTATATAACATAATTTAATACTACTCTTCCATTAAAACCATTTGCTTGTGGATGGAAGAGGAGTGTACATTAATTTGCTAATAGTTCAATAATATTTATGGTACATGTATAAGCATTAATTATTAATTATTATGTGCACTCTTAAGTACATTGAAGTTTGATTATATTTATTATTACACCATATCCATTAGCTCAAAGACATACGCACCGATTTTCAATAAACAAAGCCACACTTACACCGGTCCCGGCCCTACAAATTGCACCAGACGTCTATACCCGATGCATGTGTCTTTGCGCTAATGGTTCATTATTGATAATTTACATGAACTTTGTCATTAATGTCCCCTGTAATGCATTACTTTTCATTTTGTACCAGCCGCCCTAAAGAAAATAAATAGACGTGCAATTGAATTCTAACAGTAGTTAGGGTGGCAATTTTCCATACAAGTATTAAATAAACAAATTTGCGCACGGCCTGCCTTAGTCTATTTTCGTTAACTTACTTGTTTTTTTGCTAATTGTTTATGTAAATGATGTTTTTGTAAATTGTACTGTCTTAGCAGATACTGTGTTTATACATGTATCACAGATAGTTTCCCCAGAATAGCTACTTATATTCAGAGAAATGACTTTTTGACATTGCCGATAGGATACACCGGCGTACAACGCAAACAAATTTTGCGTATCCGATGGACAATTTCGGCACACTAAAAGTTAAAGAACAAAATGAAGAAGTTTGAAATTAAACCACGTAAAAAATATTGTACTGGAATCTAGCGTAATATTATTTCTCAAGATCCAAAACGGCTTATTGTACAAATCAACTAGGAAGAATAAAAACATTTTGCTTACGTTTGTCCCTGTGCCTTAAGTACGGCGGAGTTGGTAGACTGACCGAAGCGCACCTTCTCACGAAGCTTGTCGGCTAGGGCGAGGAAAGCTCCCTTCAAGTCTGATTCCTTCTCGAAGAAGCCGACGACGCCGACTTCATCCTTGGCGATGAACTTCTCAAACTCCTCGACGGACTCCAGAGACTTGGAGCTGGGACCTACCTGGGCCCTCATGTACTTGGCAATTCCAGCTGTAATTAAAAAGAAACCATTACAGATTTTTTATTGCTTTTTATATGAATACCCCACAAGAGTCCCAACTGCTCCCAACCGTCTGGAGCCAGTGAGACTATGGCATCCCCAATTGGGGAATGTTGTGAGGCTGAAGGTATTGGGGAGGGGAAGGAGGAGGGGAAGGAGGAGGGGAGGGAGGAGGGGAAAGAGGGGAAGGAGGAGGGGAAGGAGGAGGGGAAGGAGGAGGGGAAGGAGGAGGGGAAGGAGAAGGGGAAGGTGGGGAAATACTTGGCTATTCAGATCTAGTCATCAAACACGGCTAATAGGCATTTCAAGCAACATTTCAATTCTGAATGGTAGTCTTTCACCAGGGCGATACTGAGAGTATCTTCCACTCTGGAATGTGCGCAAATATACTACATATTATTTTTAAATGAATTAATTGTGAAATAGCACAAATTAATTTTAAAAAATTTACTTGCGCACGATGGGATTTGAACCCGTGACCTTCGGATTCGTAGTTGATAGCCTTACCCCTCGACCATGGAGGCCGTCAAATTGCGGAATCGATCTTTAAACCTTGAAGCAGAATGGCGTCTTTCTTCCACTTTGCCAGTAACAGAGAATATAGTTTGATTTTTTCAGTTTGGCAAGCTACAATATCTTAGGATACGTTGTAGGAAAATAGCTGATAGCCTAATTCTCAGAATCAAGAACTTATCACTACATTTCTCTAAAAGAAATGATGCCAATTGAAAGTAATATAGGTGCAAATATAAACTTCTAAAGAATATGAATTGTTGATAGAATCTAAATTTAACTTGAAACAGAGCAGGACTTTTCAATTAATGTGAAGATTTGTGCCTAGATAACAGCTATTGATTTTTAGATTTACAAGATAACTTGCAGTAAATTTGCAGCAAGCCAATAAGAAATATTTTTTTTAATATTGATGCCAGAATATTTGTTTAATTGGAATATCTGTAATAAAGCTGCCTAAACTAAGGAATGTGGTGTGGCATGTAACATTAATTATGTAGATTACAGGAGGATGTGAGTGGGATTTGTTCATTGGTGCAAATCACATTTTTAAAGTGACAACCGTAAACTTATAACTGCAATGGAGGTTACAAAATTAGTGACTACTTTGGAGAAAAGATAATATCTGCTATAGCTCGGCATTTAATTGTAGATACATATTTATTATTTTGTAACTATAAAATGTCTTTACTATGGCACACCAAACTACTCACTTGATTTTTTAAATGTGTTTTTCACATTCAAATATTTTCACGCATTCGCATTTGACAGTTTGTTTCAACCTTTGGAAGGCCGAGCTTCTATGGTCTATTCATTCTGTCGTGTGCCGAGGGTAAATCACCGCGCGGCCCGCTGTGCACCGGCTTAGTCTATTTTTGTAATCATATATATCTATCATTAGTAGTTTTCCCCGGAATAGCTACTTGTATTCAGAGAAAAAAAAAATCTCTTTAATGGTATAAAAAAAAAATATATAAATTAAATATGAAAATATTCTTGAAGTTTTATTATATTTCCATAAAGCTAAATAAATGTATGAACAATATATAAACAAAAAATAAAATTTAAAAAAAAACACTTATTTACTTACATTTTAGTAGATTTTACAGAATAAAACCCAAAGGAACTGCGCGTCAAAAAATGATGCAATACTTTTTTTGCAAGGCAGTTTTTATTTTGTTTTAAATTCCAGACGAGTAGCGTGTCAAAAAATGAAAAGTAAGAATTGCTATCTGATTTATTATTTTGTTGGCAAACAAATGTAGTTTAATTTAGTAAGCTAGGAACATTTTTAAGTCAAAAATCCCACAAAAATAAAGTAAGTTTTTTGCGTTACCAGTCGTACATTCTGGCATTCAACAGATACAAATTTTGCATTACCAATTGTACCCGCTGGCGTGTGAGAGGTTAAAGAAACAATGCAAAACATCATAATTATTTTGTTTTACGTTTTTCTTTCAAATTTATAATTTTGATGTGTGAATTTGATTTTTTTTATTTATCTAACTCTAATACATGGTTATTTTAATACATAAATTTCAGAAATTCGAAAAAATCGATTTTCCACATAAATTATCTTCCTTGCAAAACGTTCTAAAATTGTTTTAGAATGTGATATAGAATCGTCTCCTTTCAGAACATACCGCTAATTTCTGAAGGCCGTTTAGTTAAAGTAAAAAATATGCGATTAGAACATTGTACTTTTTTTAAATTACAATCATTTTCCTGAATCATCTTGGTGATACAAATTAAAAACATTTTAAACAATCGCAGCGTCCTCATTTTTGTCTACTGTTAAATGATAGACTGTAAAAATTATACCGTTAAAAACAATAAAAAAAATTATGGTAAACATTAGATTTTATCAGCGTGTCCACGTTCACAGAAAAGATTAACTTTTATTTTTAAATACGTAATGACGTGTGTTGAGAAATATTCTGGTGACAATACACAATAATTTCAATAAATAATAATTTTCTATGTTACTAATAATACTGTCCATATTCTTGATTTTTTTATTACCGTGGATTTTAATGTATTTTTAATGAGGGCAGATTATTTGAGCACTAATGCAAATCAAAATAAATGTTTGATTTGTGCAATTTGTAACTTTAATTTATGCAAAGTCTGTATTTTAGGTGTGTTTTGGAGATATACAAAGCAAAGCAAATAATAAATTAATGCCTAATTGATTTATCGTTTTAGAACAAATGGTCTGGCAATAAGCAATATGAAATATTTATGTAAATCATTGGTATTTAGAAGCAACGCACAAATGCATAGGTTGAAAATATATAAAAAAATTTGTCTAGACTTGCAATAATTTTTAAATTGAACTCAGACAACTTGCAACCGGTAATGCAAAAAGTTTTAAGAGCTTCACCTGCAAAATAATTATTGGAATTGTAATAAATGACATGCCTGCTTCACGAGGTCCGCTGTAGTCTCTGGATACTTCTCCGTGGCGGAAGATCTTGAGTGTTGGGTATCCGGTGACAGAGTACTTGGAACAGGTGTCTTTGCCTCCCTCGGTACAGTCTACCTTCACCAAGGCAATCTCCGGCTCATTTCCCTTCAGGAGTTCAGCGGCTTTCGCGTACTCTGGCTTCAGTCTCTTGCAATGGCCACACCTTTTGAAAATCAAATAAATATTAATTAAAACAAATATAATTTACTGAAGATATATGTTTACGGGTAGAAAGATTAGAAGATGAGTATGAAATATATTTTTCATAATGTTTTTAAAATAGTAATTAAGGTCAAGAGATGAGAAAAATTATGTTTAGTTTATAGAAAACACTGTTTTCAACAATTTTTGATGACTCCACATAATTTACATTTAATATATATGTACATATATATTATTGTGGTTTAATGTAATGCATAGGGTATGATTATATGAAACGATGGATAAAGTTTGCATTTGAATTAGTCAGGCTCTAATGAAACTAGAAAACAACTTACCATGGCGCATAAAACATAACTACCGCGGTGTCGATATCCTTCATTCTTGATGCGAAATCTGAATCAACTAAATCTAATACATCTTCTTCGCCGGCATAAGAAATTCCTATTAATGAGCATAACACAATTAATATAATAGTTGACTTCATTGTTGAAATTTTTATGCCGGTACCGGCAAACAGTACTAGACTCAAAAGTACGTGACAGGAAAATACGTGTACAATCTGAACCCAACCAAAGAAGAAGTCTTTTTATTGACACATCAAGGAACTAAACCTGTGGCTGTTTCTGATTGGTTGAAATCATTGATATAGCAGTTGAAAGAACTTCCACGAGTATTTTATCTATTGTGCAATAATAACCTTTAATATGCTTTATCATAGCGGTGTATTTTTAATGTACATATTTTTTTAAATGTTGAGCAGTTCAATGGCATCGAAAATTAGTAAAAATGTTAATTTAATTTTGAAAACAACAGAAATAAGGATTTGAATGCTAATGAACCAAATGTCATTGATTAAAAAACTATTTACAGGTACTTCTGCAATATAGAGTTCTGTACAATGACATTAAAAATATACTCATATCGTTGAATGATGGTTGTTCTGCATCGCGTTTATTAGTTTATATTATAAACCAATAAATGCGATGTAGAACACCATTCAATAGTTGTAACCTTAGGACCATAAATGAATATTTGGAACCATCTTTCCAACCAATTATTGAACCACTTATATTGTTTCAACCGAGGTATAGTTAGCCGGGGTTTAGCTAGGTTTAACTAAATTTAACATTTTTTTTTCTAAAACTTCATAATATTCTTCTTTCTAGCATTTGAACTGAAGAACAGGAACATTCAAAACTGTTACAATAATAAGTTGTAAATAAGAGAACAGAGTAAACTACTTCCAGCCAAATTATATATTATTACAGTTACCAAGGCTAACCATATCGCGGATGAAACGAACCGGCTAGGGAAACATATTATTCATTCGACTGCTCCCTCCGATAATTGCAAAATAAAATTAAGTATATCATTTGTTCTATTATCAACTTTTTTTTTCAAACAAACAAAAATATTTTTCATATGTCTTCATTGGTCACTTAACCGAGTTACCGCCCAACCCCCCGCCCCAACTTTAACAGTCCAGTCCAGTCCAGTAACAGTCAGACCATAATGCCACCTACACTTTTTATTCCAAAAGTGCCAGGAAGTGTCAGGAATTACTGGTTAAAATTTGTCACACATTTCCCTTTATTGACTTGCGTTCTTCACATTCGAATTTGTTGGTGTTCAAGTTTGACAGTTCGTTTAAAAAAAACATAATTAAAAAAACGTATCTTTAAAAAAATATATATTTCGATCCGTGAAATAGATTTTTATTTATTTATTAATTTAACACCAACTATATGATTATTCCAAATATAAATTTCAGAAAAAACCGCCTTTCCATCAATTTTGTTTGTAATGTCATTGCTTTCCATGTGATCATCTTCCTTACAAAGTGTTAATTTAAAAAAAAGACAGTTTGTTAAAACATATGCACTTGGACCATTGTGCTTTCAAAACATACATTTATTTTCCCATTTGCCATCTTGGTGTTGTCCTTGAAAACCAGCGATCGCGGCACCCTCATTTTTTATCTACTATAAAAAGTCAGACTACGATTTTTTCGATGAAAGTTTTTGGATTAATGTTGTTTTTATGTATATGGCTAAGAATGCTCCACCATTAAATAGCTTTTTTAAAATCATATCCATAGAAAATAATGCAAAGAAACAAATTATTATTTGACAGATTACACATTTTACATTTTGCAAATAGGTTATTTTTATTTATCTATTCGATATAAGAAAAAATATTAATTTCTAAATAAAAGCTATTTGCCGTATTGTAAAAGCTGTCTCAAATAAAACATTGTTTCTCTCTAGTAATTCAGTACTGTTTTAAAATGCTGCCCAGGTTTGTGATTTATCGTTGAGTCTTATTTTAATTAATAATCTTTCAGTGCAATTTTAACAGCAATATCCATTTAAAAAAAAGTGATGATTGGTAATTGGTACTACATCTAAGTTAGATTCTCAGATTATTTCTGTAATGCATAAAATACAAGTTATTTATTTTCTTTCAGGCGTCTTCCTATTTGCTCACCAGGCATTAGGTCATTCCTTTTCAAAAGATATTCTTCTGAATCTGGTAAGGGCAGTTCAGAAGATGGAACTGTGGCTGATAACACGAAAGAAATTAAACCAGCTGACACCCAAAAAAATGAAGTCACAGACCGAATTAACCTGATTTTAAAGGGCATGGTCGAAGATAACGCCAAAAGGGGCAGCGAGTCTTTTAAATCAAAGTTTCCGAATGAAAACAAAGGCTTACAAAGTCAAAAACAAAAATTTGCAGCGAAAGGTAATACACACCTGAGTACTATCTTAAATTTATTTATTAAGTTAGGTTTCCCATCGGGGATCATTTTAAATTGTATGTTATTTTTCCAGGTGATGTTTTGACTAAAGCTGCGGTGGCAGTAGCAGAATCCCTAGGAGATGAAAGTAAACAAATACAGAAAGATTTAATCTCAAAAGTTGTAGATATTCAAAATCCCGTTCAAGTGAATTGGAGGTAATTTTCATTATATTTATTTATATAGGGCCCACTTCTTTTCATTCTCTTTACAAATGATGTCGCCAAAATAATTGAGTCATTTGGTCTCTTATCGCACTGTTACGCTGACAATCGGCAAGTCCATTTCTACTGCACTCCAAACCAAATCAAGTTTCAACAATCTCATAGCTGAATGTCTAAAAGCAATAACTCTTTGGATGTCTTCAAACAAGCTTAAGCTGAATCCTTCTAAGACCGAGTTTCTATGGGCGGCCACAAACAAACACCAACGTTTTTTAGATAATTCACCAATTTGTCTCAGACAGTGACATAATTCCAAAAACATCAGTCAAACTTCTTGGTGTTAATTTGGATTCAGACCTTTCGCTAAAAATTCATGTAAATAGGACTGTAGGCACCGAGTTTTTTCGCCTCAAGTCTACCTCATAGAGACCTTCATAGAAACCTTCCTACAAAGGCAAGAAAACTATTGATCAGCTCCTATTTAGTCTCACATACTCAATTACTGTAACGGCATTTATGCCAGCCTTCTTAAATACCAAACTAACAAACTTCAATCCGTTTTTATTTCTGCAGCAAGGCTCATCAGCGGTCATCATCAGTCTCTAAACATTCGGACATTTCAGAACACCTTCATAACCTTCACTGGCTCAAGTGCTCCGAAAGAATCCAGTACAAATTGTGCAGGATGGTGTTTAAATCCACAATGAAATGGCCCCACCTTACATCTCCAAACTATGTGTGCCAGAAAATACCCATCTAAGGCAGTCAATTTTTAGATTAGCATCATCATTGGCTATTGGGAGGCTGATAGAACCTAAACGCAAGTTAAATACTAAGTTTGGAGATCGTGCTTTCGGAGTATCAGGACTTAAGGCTTGGAATAAACTCCCCCCGGAACTAAGATCCTTAACAAGTTCAACAGAATTTCGGTCCAAATTAAATACTCACCTTTTCAGACTTTCATGTCCTTAAATTCACTATATCTGCGAGTACCACTCAAGTAATGCCTTTATATCCTAATTACACGTATCTTATTAACATTATTCGAAGCCTCACACTTCAATCCGTTATCACATTTAGGAAGATAATTTCTAATCAAATCCCTCTACTGTTATTATAGGTACTTTCTAAATTGTGTTGCATTATTGATGAACTTTTGCAATAGCTTTATCGAGGATCATTGAACCCAAAAAATATGGCAGCAGGTAGTCAAATCAGTCTATTCGTGCACCACGTGGCTAAGGTATATCGTCGCCCCGAAGCAACAATGAAATATCTTTAAAAATGGCAATTTTTTAATAAAGTTAAATTGTTTACCATAACACTAAAAGGTTTCTTCATATTCTACTTTAGTACATTTATTTGGGCTAGAACTTATTCACATCTTAAATACCCTATATGTCAGAAAAGTTTTTTTCAAGATATCCCACTGTTGCTTTGGAGCTACGATGTGTATATTATCTTCTGTTGTTGTTGCTTACAGTGACTCTTAGCACTCCTGAGGTGATATTATTACAAAAAATGGCACTATATAAATTATCCAAGTATTACCATTAGTTAGGATGAGTTAAATGGCTTGTATTTTTTACGGTCTAATTTAACATTTTTTTCAATATCGCCCCGGTGAGAGACCATCAGTCAGAACAGAAAAATTGCCTGAATTTATTTTAACTATGTTCAGTGACCAGATCTGAGTAACCCGGTTTTTTCTCTTCTCCTTTCCCCATTTCCTCCCACTTCACAACATTCCCCAAATAGAGATGCCATAGCTCCACTGGCTCCGGGCAGTTTCTTGTGCAATTTCAGATTAAAATTAACCAACATTTAATAAAATAGCCTCACCAATAAGTCACTGACTAACAGTTGTGACCTTTAAACTTCCAGTGAGCTCATATCAGGTATGAATGTGGACCACACTCCAAAGCCTGCGGATGTCCAGCCCATGACGTCACGGGCGCAGCAGGTGCAGTCGGCGCTCTCTCGGACCAGGGACAGGACGGAGCATCGTCAGCAGTTCTCCCAGAGGCCGGCACGCCGGGAGCCCTTCGAAAAGAAAGTGTAAGTCCAAGCTTTAAATGCTAATTAGAAACATTTACACCTTATAACTCCCAGTGTATCGGACAGTAGGACATTATACGTACCTAAAATATTAGAATTGATAATTTAGTTATATGTATAGAGTCTACTTTCCTTGCAAAATAAGTGTAAAATATTATTCGCGTAGGTTTTAACATTAAAAAAGCCAAATAACACGAATTTTGATTATGGCAAACAGACAAAAGGTTACACCATTGCTTTTTCTGTCTTTTCCGGAACTACATGCCCTTTCATGTAGGCATTTTGCACTTATCATGGAGATCCATACCCGGCGAGCGCTTGCAATCGACTGATGCCTGTGTTATCTCTATGACGCCAATTGGCCGCATGTTGTTACCCATATTTCGAACGCTGATGTTTACTCCATTTGTATACCTCAATGGAATTGATATGATTGAGGAAATTTATGTTCATGTGTTAAGGTCCTTTGTTTATATGAAATCACTGTATACGTGTCCTGTAGCTTATACAAAACTAAATTATGCCCACGACCGTGGGACCAATGCAATTAATATTGTTTGGCCTTATGACGCATCTTAGAGTATGTTTTTTGTTCCTCTAGTGTTCCCATGAATTCCTGTGTAGAGATTAGAATAATTCCCCTATTGACATGTGTAGGCATTGTATATTTTGATTTGTTGGATGCAAATTGTCTACTGACTCAGTTATCCAACAATTTTCATAGTCACTGTTTAATTTGCAAATCCTTACCCAAGGTCACTGAAGAAGAAGCCGGCAATTCATAGTCAATGTTACAGGCCAGAGCGTCCAGTACACTCAGTATCGTCCCAGTGAAAGACCACCATACTACGTATCATAACTAGCCTAATGTAATTGACTTGCTGTAAAATTAGCAAATACAAAAACACCTTTCAATGGATGTATTTTTTTGTTTAGGCATCAAATACGAGCAGTCGATTTGTTCGGTGGCGAGTCTCTGGGCATCTTCACGGAAGGTCCGACCAATCAGGGTACGGAACTAAAGCTGTGGGATTACCTGAAGGAGAATGAGCTGCGCATCGCAGCCACCCATCCGCCCACCAACCACTTCCAGAGGATGATTCACTGGACCAATCAAGGAATGATTTGGAGATTCCCAATAGACAATGAACAAGGTATATACTTAAATTTCAGGTTTTTTCCTTACCTTTGAGAGCTTGCTTTTTTTGTATTTGATGTACATTAGTGACGCCACTAATTTTAAAGCTAACCGTGTCATTCTGTAGTTATAGCACTTACTCATTCAGTTCTGAAAAATTTCACAGTGTTTCGTTATTTTCGCAAGTTGTCAAATTAAAATTAAATTGACAAATCTTCGTTTGGCTCTCCTGAATGTTTAAAAATATAGTTCAATTAGGAGCAGTTGTTTAACTCACATCTCATCTGCATTTAATATCAATAATTCGTATAATTTTTTCTTGCAGATATAACTGAAGCCGACGTTCACTTCTCCGAGCACATATTCTTAGAAACGCACCTGGAAGGTTGGTGCCCGCGTAAGGGCCCCATTCGTCACTTCATGGAATTGGTTTGCGTGGGTTTATCGAAGAATCCCTACATGCCCATTCAGGAGAAACGGGATCATCTGGCCTGGTTCAAGGAGTACTTCGATGGCAAGAGAGATCTGCTAGAACAGTGTGGCGCTATTCCTGTTGAAGTGGCCGAAAAACCTGAAAAATTATCTTAGTAATTTTGTTAGAATTGGTAGATATTGCAGTTTGTAATTAAATATGTATAGTTGAAATAAATTTCAAAACTGACTTTTTTTCAATGTTATTTTTTCAGTGGCAATAGGTTCAAAACTTTACCTAAGTCTGATGTTAGCATTAGGCCCTACAACTCCTACTAATTTTGAGTTTTATGAGAGAAACAACTACCAGTCTCATCAATTCTTGGTCACAATAATAATAATAATTTCTCAGGGCATTATGTATGTATTGATTCAGCAGTACAAATTACAATTCGAACATCTCCCTGAAATAACCTCGTGTACAAAAAGTGGGGATTCACTGTACATTATTTTAACAGTTGTAATTGTTGTCTGCTATATTCTCCAAGTAGGTATCGTAGGTACACTGACAAAAAACTACACCACAATCTACACATCTGCCCTGATGATGGGCACTGTAATGCAGTTCGAAACGTTGGCTACAGGAGGGAACGCAACATGGCATAATATCCCAAAAACTATTCAAGAATATACTTTGGTAGTAAACCGATTTAACGGTAAATTTATATTTAAAATTACAGACATTTTATTATTTACCAAAACTTAGTGTGTTCTGCCAGTTTATAGAGCTTGGAGAGTTTCATAATGCTGCGTTATTAAGAGGAACAGCTATTTCATACAAAACTTAATTTTGGATTTGAGGCCAAAATACCCATCCAAACCGAATGATATAGTTTTTTAATTAAAGGTTTAGTGAATATCTAGCACGGATGAGTAGTATTTTTTTTGTTTTAAATTATGAAATATAGTCCATTAAAAGAACTGATTTTTTGTAATTTTAGAGGAACCTTTAACAATTATTTGGGGGCAAACGGCGATTAAAATTATTTTTTACCCCATTGCTTTGAAAATATAATGAAATATAAAATAAAAGATTAAAAAAATATGTTAAAATGAGCATTATGGTGGCCTAAAAATTAAATTAAAAATGACCTATTTATGTTGGAACACAAATTTACCGTTCATAATTTAAAATATCGACCTGAAAAAACTTTTTAAAAATTTTTATTTACGTAATCATGTTTACATAGCAAATATAATTTTTTTTTTTAAATACAGTAAACCCGCAAATAATTTTCCAAGTTGCCTCTAAAATTATGAAAACTGTTTTTTTTTCATGGCATCTTCATAATTTAAAACAAAAATAAATAAAATACTTCTCATCCTTACTAGATATTTACTAAATAAATAATTAAAAAATATATATCATTCAGTTTGGATGGGTATTTTGGCCTCAAAACAATAATTAAGTTATGTACTCGTATGAAACAGGCAGTGCAGCCGTTCCTCTTAAGTCAAAACGTCAAATGTATGACTTAACATTTTATACCCGCAATATTATATAGATTCAAATCAATTTTTTTTTACGAAAGAAAATAATAGTTCATTTCACATACAGAATAAAAAAAGGTATAGTTCCCATTTTCTTTAATTGATGATAAAAAATATTACATTTATGATTTATTTTAAAGTACATTAGATTATTGCTGAACTTACAAAAAAATTGAGAAAAACAAACAATGGAATCCAGTGATTACAATTTTAATTTGAGCGTTGAAAAAGTTTTACAAAAAAAAAAATTTGCAAATATTTTTTGAGCATCTGAATTAATTTTAGAAATTTAATAACTACTAATAATTAATGTTTAAATCGTATACAAAATTACAGCCAAATGTCATAAAGGTACTAACTTGAATTATTATGCAATGAACAGGTCAGTCCGTGATGTACATTTAAAATGTATTTATTGCGAAAACTCATACATAAAAAGGCTATCTGACAATAATTGGCACCGAGTTCATTAAGACCGCTGAGGATCTGTCACATTATTCTTAAAATCAAATACGTTTGGCTAAGGGACATTCCAAATAGGAACTCTTATTATATGGCAAGAAAAACTTCAGCGTGTTGCTAAAATTTGAGCATGCCACAATATAGTATTGAGCCTCTTCAAAGTAGAAAACAAGTAATAATAAAAATATTCTTACGCTAGAAAATACCATTATTTTACAAACCGTTGTAATACAAGTAAACATCATTCATTAACAAAGATCTGCAATAAATTTGCATGGAGACGATACAACTAATCTAAAAAAAAATAACAATACGTAGGAAATTGAAAATGTTGAAGTCTGAAATAAAATAATTTTACATACATATCTGCATTTATGAATTATTGCTTATTTTAACTATGTAGCTTAAATCTTTCCCAAATAGGTATTGAATGAATAATAAAATAAGAAGCTAATTGCACTTAGTTCAAAAGAAGGGTTTTATAATTATGATTCTTATCACATCAAATTAAGTTGTTCAAATTTAAGTTAGACCACCGCTAAAAAGACAATATTCTAATCTATAAAAACATACTTTTCTTCAATGTCACTAACACGAATCGATTTCACAAATTAATTCATTTTAAAATAAAAGAAAATAATACCTTGGACATAATAATATTTCCCTTCTACGATAGGCGACAATAATTTTCATAGCATCCGATTCCATTACACACTTGGGCGATTTAAAAATGTCAAAGTACATCTTATATGAGTGACTCATAAGATATATTATGTTGTTTTCATAATATATCTTATGAATACTCATATAAGATATATTATGATGTTTTCGAAATGACCAGTTATAAAAACTAAAAAAATAAAAAGACATTATCAATAGCGACATGTTGGAATAACAACTCAAATAAATTATCAAAAAAAATACAATTTTATCTCTGCAATAAACGTGTCAACTATTTTCTCAGTAATATAATAAAATAACACAAGAACGCACATATTTCGAGTCGTAAATTTTTGTAAATTACAAATACTGATGGGTTGATAATAATCACTTTATTTTTGATAAATTTAAGATTATTGTTTAAAATAGCTTCTAAAAAAATAAAATTACTTTTACATTAAAAAAATGGTACAAAATAATTTAGGCAAGAAAATATTGTCCCATTAGAAGTAAAAGTCACTATGTGTTATACAGATAGTGTGGCACTTAATGAGTTTTACCGCTAAGGGGATGATATATTATATGATAACGAATGTGCATAAGAGCACTACAAGGGAAACACCATTACCAGAAAAAATAGTTAAAAACTACATACAATTTATTTTATTTGTATTGATATGAGTACTAAACAACTGTTCATTAAATGATATGATTTTTGTTGTCAGAAGTCACAATTATTTTGTTTGTCATGTTGTTTCTCTTCAAATAAAATTCATCATCAGAATTATTCAATTGATTTTTTAAAAAAGAAATTATTAAAACTAATGTTCAGATTATTTATTTAAAAAATCAAATTGCGAGATTAATAAAAAGTAGATGCTCATTTCTTCACAAATTCCTTAAACACAAATTTTATTTGGAATGATATTCACAGTACAAACAAGGCATTTATCCAAGGTACAATAAACCCTCAAAAGAATTTAGGTTTACGTGTTTTTTTATTTTGGCAAGTTTATTAAAAAATCTAAACTAAAATTTACAGGAATGCTAATATTAAATTTAATGTATAATTTCTAAACATTACCTTTGTAGAAAATTGTGACACCTGTCAATGTAATGATAGTTATATAAAAATTGAGTACAAGTCTCAAATTGAAAAGACACGATTTTATGTCAATGAATCTAAATGATTTTTTTTAATGTAAACATGGATGAACTAGTTTTAAAAATTTTATATTTGAAATCAACAACAATGTAAATAAATAACATTAAAACCATCTATTTAAAAAATATTGCATTATAAGACACTTGAAGTCAGTGTTATTAGGAATTTAATCTCAACAGTAGATGTTCCCTGATGTAGGAAGCGATGCGAGTAGTATCCTTGCCCGACGGGTGTTTCACACAGATGGGGTAGGGTTAAGGCCCCGGGGGGGGGAGGGGTTTACATATTTGGTGTTACGCAGAAGGAACACAGGCTGTGTCCGGGGCAGTAGTGAGAGTGGTGCGGGGTCTGCTGCTGATAGCCGAAGCCCTGATCCACGTGAACTCCTTCGCTCCTGGTACTGCCGCTCGAAACATCTACTCACATCACCTGGAATGAAATCATTCAACATATCATTTAAATTCATTGCTAAATAAGTGATTTATTTACAATATTGGTAACTGTAAAGGCTGCTTTTTATTTATATGATGCATGCAGAGCACTCATTGGTAGTTACTTTCTGTTTATTTATCATTATTGACAGAAAAATAACATACATAATAAAGAGAATAAAAATATAAACATAAAAAAACAAACAGTAGAGACAAGTAAATGAATTAAAAATTACTTTGTATTCACCACTTTATTAATATAAACATATCAACATGTATGTTATATAGGGTGTTTTTTTAGCTGCATGAGAAGTTTCGATGGTTGTTTATGGTTTGACAGTTGAGAATGTCAAATTGTGTTGACATTTCTGTTCAGTAAGGTTTGGCAATTCATCATGAATCGTTTAATGCCAGAACAACGCTTCCAAATTGTGGAAATTAACTTTGAAAAAATAAATCTGTTCGCCGAGTTCATAGAGCACAATTATGTTTAGTGATGAAGCTCATTTCTGGTTAAATGGCTTCGTCAATAAGCAAAATTGCCATATATGGAGCGAAGACAATCCTTAAGCCATTAACGAATCACCATTACATCCATTAAAATTGACTGTTTGGTGCGGTTTACACGCTGGCGGCATCATCGGTTCTTATTTCTTTCAAAATGAGGAAGGAACTGCCGTTACGGTGAATGGCGAGCACTATCGAGCCATGCTGACTGATTTTTTGTTTCCAGCTAAACATCGACAAAATTTGGTTCCAACAAGACGGCGCAACTTGTCATACAGCGCGCTTAACCATCAATTTATTGCAAAATCAATTTGGTGACAACTTTATTTCCAGAAGTGGTCCTGTTAACTGGCCCCCTCGTTCGTGCGACTCACGCCTCTCGATTACTTTTTATGGGACTATGTTAAGTCATTGGTTTATGCCGACAAACCAGCAACTCTTGAAGCATTGGAAGCCAATATTCAAACCACCATTGACGCCATACGGCCAGATTTATTGGAAAAAGTATTGAAAAATTGGACTGATTGAATGGACTATGTAACTCGTAGCCGCGGCAGACATATGCCGAAAATCATATTTAAAAAATAAATGCCATGAAATTATCTACCAAATTATAACAATAAAAAATTCATTCCAACAATATTTCTGTCTTGTATTATTATTTAAAGTTCTCAAGCTCTTAAAAAAACACCCTATATATATACTTGACATTATTATTTTTTAGTATTCTATATATTCCTGATGAGGAAAGCATCACTTTCCAAACATGTTGATATGTTTATATTAATAAAGTGGTGAATGAAAAGTAATTTTTAATTAATTTATTAATAATGACGCCACAAAGTGAATACCAATCTTTTGAAGAAATTATAGTAGGGAAAAGATTTAGTTTTGTTTACATGTAATATTTGACTGGTAAAATAAATGAAAAGGCAAATCTATTAATTTATAAATAGGAGCCTCATTTAGTATGAAGAGAATATAATTGTTATGTATTTGCATTCTCCTCGGTTTATACCAATACAAATAATAATAGCGGAGATAAGATAA
Source organism: Halesus radiatus (assembly GCA_022606495.2). NCBI lineage: Eukaryota > Metazoa > Arthropoda > Insecta > Trichoptera > Limnephilidae > Halesus > Halesus radiatus. Next base: position 44,786 of record JAHDVE020006758.1, read on the forward strand.
TGTTGTTTACCTGTAATATTTGACTGGTAAAATAAATGAAAAGGCAAATCTATTAATTTATAAATAGGAGCCTCATTTAGTATGAAGAGAATATAATTGTTGTGTATTTGCATTCTCCTCCGTTTATACCAATACAAATAATAATAGCGGAGATAAGATAATGTTGTTTACCTGTAATATTTGACTGGTAAAATAAATGAAAAGGCAAATCTATTAATTTATAAATAGGAGCCTCATTTAGTATGAAGATAATATAATTGTTATGTATTTGCATTCTCCTCGGTTTATACCAATACAAATAATAATAGCGGAGATAAGATAATGTTGTTTACCTGTAATATTTGACTGGCTTCAAAAGCTGTCCCAGGCAGTAAGATCACCGGAGATGAGACATGACCCGCCTCCACGCAGACCATGTTTGGAAACTCATCATCACCAAAGTCACCTATTTCCTTGGCACATTCTACCCATGGATTCCACACCACTGAAATAAAGGCAAAAATAATTATTTATTCCCAAATAATATAATTACAGAGCAAATAATCCATTTCAAACAGGCACACTCAAAGATTGAAAAAATACATATTACATAAGATTTTTGCTATAAATGTTACAAATAGTATGCGGTTTTCTTAGTACCTATGTAATAACAATTCTATGGATTTACTTGTACATTGTTGTATACTCTGATTAATTATTTCCCAAATAATAATTAATACATCTTTTCCATAACACAAAACTAAATGCCAAACAACCTGAAACCCTTTTAGCATCTTCATTTCCCTCAAATGCAGCATTGCCATGTCAAAAAATAGAAACTCCCAAGCACGGGAGTCAAAAATTCTCTAGATCGTAGGCACACACATTGAAGGGGGTGTGGGGGGGGGGGGGTATGCATATGAAAAATATAATTTATTGCAGTATGTGGTATAATGTTAAGGGGGCAGACTCAAATAAGGCGCTAAACGTCACTTCGCAGTATGCTAACATAAGCAATACAGCACATAATTTATCTGCAAATTCTTAACAGAAAGTTACGAAAGTGTCCAAGGTTTTCAGTGACATAAATTCTTAAACTGTAATCTTTTACATTATATATGATATACCTACTGTAATTTTAAGTAAAACGCTCGACAGTGCCTTCGCCGTTATGTTAACTGCACCCATTACAAACATATTTAATTAAAATCCTTCCACAATCTCAGAATAAATAAGAACAAGAACCAAGAGCGTTTATTAAAAATAATTCAGTAAATCTAGATTTTCACTGTAATTCCCTCAAAGTTCAGGAATTTTTAAATTCAGTTCCGTCATACAAAAAACGTATGAGAATTTCGGGCCCGCGCGATTGTTGATAAAACGATTTATTTCGCCGGAGTAAATCAGTTGTGAGAAGTCCTTCAGAGCGAGCGGACGTCGATTTGAAATTCGATATTTCTGTCTGTTTTATGACGAATAGCTGGGAAGAGAGGTGTTAAACTGCCACCGGAATGTAGGAATTACGTATTTTCGATTTTTTGTTGTTGTAATCACATTTCTTTGCAACGTTCTTTAAGATGGTCCAAAAAGTGATTAATTTATTATACGGCACAATATAAAAGACCTGCGCACTGGAAAAAAACTGACGGACGTGGTACAGATCTACAAGATTATATCTTTGCAGGCTGTCAAAAGCAAAACTAATGAATGAACGAATTATTTTTAAAATCTTAACATTTTTTGTGCCCATATAATTTACAATCTTGACGCCCCTGACTGCATATATAAGTATGCCGATCTGTGCCTATCAAAATCCATAGTTTTAGCGGCTATCTTGATTTTCTAGATATTCACACCGATTCGGTTAAAAAACGGCGTAAGTCATGTTAGGGGGGTGCTGATGTCAAATTTAATGTCAGCCTGAGTAATTTCGATGGTCATCGTGAGTTCTCTACCGATTTGGTTCAAAATCGGAATTAAAGCGTTTGGAGGTGCACTGAAATCAAATGCGAAGAATGATAACAAAGAATGTTTTTCTTTATTAACCAATTTGTTTACAAATTGTACCATCTTTAGCCTACTTTAAAAAGTATAGATTAACCTTTACCGAAAAATACTCCTTCACTGTCAAAATTGACCAAAACACTAAATAAAAAACTAATGAATGAACGAATTATTTTTAAAATCTTAACATTTTTTGTGCCCATATAATTTACAATCTTGACGCCCCTGACTGCATATATAAGTATGCCGATCTGTGCCTATCAAAATCCATAGTTTTAGCGGCTATCTTGAATTTCTAGATATTCACACCGATTTGGTTAGAAAGCGGCGTAAGTCATGTTAGGGGGGTGCTGATGTCAAATTTAATGTCAACCTGATTAATTTCGATGTTCATTTTGAATTTTGAGTTCTCTACCGATTTGGTTCAAAATCGGAATTAAAGTGTTTGGAGGTACACTGAAATCAAATGCGAAGAATGGATAACAAAGAATGTTTTCTTCATTTAGAACAACTGTATCTCAGACGATATTAGGTCCTTGGAGACCAATTTGTTTTCAATTTGTACCATCTTTAGCCTACTTTATAAAGTATAGATTAACCTTTACCGAAAAATTACTCCTTCACTGTCAAAATTGACCAAAACACTAAAAAATAGCGAAGAATGATAACTTACAAAAAATTTGCATAATTTAGAACCGCTGTATCTCGGACACTATTAAGTCCTTAGAAACGTATTTGATTTCAAATTATAGCATATTTGGTCTGCTTTGCTTGGGGGAGGGGCAAGGGGAAGATAGGAGACTTTTGTGAAAATACTCCCTGTTATAGGTATTATTCACCTGCAAAATTTCAGTTTTATTGTCTTCATTGACTGAACTACTGGTGAATTGTATTCAAGCTTTATTGTCTGCATCTGGAGTGGGTTGTAAATCATTGTTATCTACCTATGTTATATTTTTACTGCTGTTTAGTATACAATATTGAAGGGCGTTTCTAAATCCCAAAAATTATCAAAAGACAAATAATTCTTATTCCCGTTTAATAAACGGGATCTAATTCACATCCGCCATCTTGGTTCCTAAGTTAAATGTAATAGTCGGATTCCTTAACTTAATAAAAACCAAAGCCATTGACAGAACAGCCATATAAAAAAGCATCTAATTCATTTCAACCATCTTGAATCCACAAGTGGACAATCGAAAATCGGATTCCTTGATTCAAAAACCATGAAAATAATTCCCTATGTCAAAAAACTGCGCTTATAAGTATTTGCTGAGCAGGTGGTCCACGTTACCCATTTCTATAATATTTCCGAAGCAAAAATAAAAGATTATGCTGTGAAGAAATAAATACGTAAATAGTAACAAAAAAAAATATTTTGTGAAAGGGAAGCACTTTGTATGGGTACTATCAATTATTAATATATTACATACAAATTAAAAGAAAAAAACATATTCTCATCATTTACCCTAACCTATACTAACAAATCGACTTGCTTTACTTTGCAGTAAGCGGCAAAAAAATCCTACCTTTTCCGACTGCTCAGTTAAGTCTGTCAAGCTTCTATTAATTTATTGTTATACAGCGAATAAACAAAAAAAATAGAGAGCTAATGTTTTTTGTTTCGTATTGCATCAATACGCTGATAATCCGGCGTGGTCTATATTATTCACATTTCCCCAATCCTGCTGCCGGATCGCGGTGGTCCATGGTTTTGAGTTTGAGGCCTAAAATTCCTAACGGTGGTGAATACGCGGTCTTATACTGGACCCTTAATAATATTATAACACTATCTACATTATATTTGCTCATCTCAAAGATTTAAGTTATAACGAAATTGAAAAAAAAAAATCACTTGATAAATAACACCTATGCTTTGTTAAAATCTCAATACAAACAAATGTATCAACATCGGAACTAGGAACAAAGCATAAATATTTAATTCCCTAAAAAACTAAATGAACGATTTCCCACCTTTTCATTAAATTATAGACACATACCATTTTATTTGAAGACGAAGACTGTTATTCAGCCGTTTACGGTGCCTACTTGTGAGTAACGCATAAAACTCTTGGAATCCTTACACTTAGGGTAAAAAGGAGCTATGTTGTTTAATTTACTGTGAATTTTCACCAATAACAAAATCCCCTAGATTTCTTTCTATTTTATCTAAGACTCCCTTTCTCCCTGAAACTATCTGTTTCTCCCTAAATATGTGCTCCAATATTGCACCAGTGGCAACAAAGCTCTACGGTTGTTTAGTACACTTTAAAAATGGAATACAAACAAACCATAAAGGAAATTCTCATAAGAAAGTACCTACCCCAATTATTTTGTTACAATAATATGATTACAATTTTTTTAATTCTTTACCTGTATCAGGGAAATTGTATTTCTGAATACGCATTTTCCGACCGCTCACCACATTGGTGATGATGTGCTCTTGAGGAGTGTTCTGATAAATCCGATCTGTCCATTCTGAAATAGTGACCACTTCTCTCCCCTCTTGGTACATTGTTCCTTCACGGGTCTGAAAAAATATTTAAAATAAGATTCAATAGCCATTATCTTGTTAGTGCCTACCTAGTTGTAAATATGGTATATGGTTTTTAAAAATAAACTTTCAGTAGGTACCTTTACTTGAAGATGATACCTACTTACAGATACAGATACAAAATAAAGTAGACAAAAATAGAGGGCGCTGTAATTGTTTAAATGGCAACACCAAGATGGTTGAAAAGAAAAAAAATTAAAACAGCACTATGGTCCAAGTGAATATTTTTCACATCAATATCAAACGGTGCTCAGAAATCAGTGGTAATTTCTGAAAGGAGATGATTCTACATCATATTCGAAGAAAATAATTTTCGATTTTAGCGTGTGCATGTATGTGTGCACCTATGTGTACATGCTTGCACATATAATTAAAAAAAAAAGTATATTTTTGTGATCTAATCCCTACGCATGTCTTTTTCTTCTTTTTATCTTCTACTTTCTTTTATAATTTTTCCAATTGTCAGCATGTTAATATAATTAATATAATAAATCCATATGTTTATACCAGACTTCATACAAATGTGCACATGTGTGCATGCTTGCACATATAAAAAAAACTATATTTTTGTGATCTATGCCTTACACATGTCTTTTTATCATTTGTATATTTTACTTTCTTTTATAATTTTTCCAATTGTCAGCATGTTAATATAATTAATATAATAAATCCATATGTTTACACTAGACTTCATACAAAGTAACTATACTCCATTGGTCACCATGAAACAGGCAGCCGCCTAGTATGGTGATCTAATGTATCTACTCCATGTAAATGTGTCCATTAAATATCATGTATTTTATAAATAAATAAATATTTTTTAACATTTATCGAGATAAATGCATGGAAATGTTTTTTTTTTTTTGTACTTTTGAAATATGCATACCAAAAAAGCCATTTACAAGATGCCATGTAAAAGAAACACATACATGGAAAAAGTAATTTTTTTTTAAACCTTAGATAAATTAAATAATTTTTCCAGTTCATCGTCATACTGTTAGATTCGGTAGAAAAACATGACTTTACCTTCATTTTGTTCAAAATCGGTGTTGCCATTGGAACAAATGTTTTAGTTCCATTTTATTAAATATTTAGATTATGTTGACAGACTCTACCTTTACTTGGAAAATAAAGGGGAATGGTGGCTTGCTGGGTATATCCCTTTTTGTTTTTATAGTTAATAAACATAATGACAAGATAAAATACATTAATAAATTATACCTTATCGATAAAAGTACACCCATGAAGTCCCGTGATTTGGCATCTTCGCACGTCGGGCACTTTAAAATATGTATGCAACAACATATTGAAGCTGAACGTCAAATCTTTACTGGGATTGTACACGCCAATGTTGAAATGTAGCTCTTTCTCACGTAATATCAATCGATATGTCAGACGGAATCTAAAAGATTGCAAAAAATACACAAGTTTAGTAATCAGGGAATAGGAAAAACGTAGAGTTTTGAAGAAGTAAATTCAAATAGAAATTCATATTACTTTATACTGTCAAAATTGATGAAAAACTCAATAAAAATGTGAACTTTACTATAGCATCCTAAACTCAGGAAGTTTTTGAGGAGCTATGCATGGGTGATGGTGGATGAAGGGTATGGTTGAGATTTACTGGTATATTTTAATCTAGTTAGTAAACATAACTAAAGTCATTTCAATGAACAATTTGACTCTGAAAAGTAATTTCTCAGCAGGTTTAAATATATTATAGGTGTCCGAAAACTAGTGGTACGAAGTAAAATTTGAATGTGAGTATTCTGATTTTTATTTATTTTTTATATGAATACCGCACAACAGTCCCAACTGCTCCCAACCATCTGGAGCCAGTGAGACTATGACATTCCAAATTGGGGAAGGTTGTGAGGCTGAAGGTATTGGAGAGAGAGGGAGATGGGGTGGAGGAAGGTGGGGAAGTACCTGGCTATTCAGATCTGGTCACCAAACACGACTAAAACCATTTCAACATTTGAAATTAACAAATCTATTGCCTTTACAACGTGAAGACTGCCTGGATCAAATGATATTACATCCAATGAGTTTGTCAAAGTAAAAGAGACCAAAAAATACTTACTGATAATTCCACATGGACCTGGTGAAGTCATCGTCCATAATGGAGAAGATGGCCTCCACGTCACCGCTGGGCAGCCTCTCTGGGGGCTTCTCCACCAGCCACCTGGTGATCCTGGCGAAGCCATGCTGGGGTCCAAAAGACCACTGGCCAAATTGGGCTAAACACCAAACATGAAAACATTAATTGTCTTACTAATCATCTGAACTAGAAGGTAATTTCTTTTTGAATATTAGAGATAGCAGCACTTCCGTTTGTAGCCGGAGTAAGTGTGTATGACAGACGTTAACCAAATAACAAAAGATCTATTATACAAGTATAAAGAAGAATGTCCCAGGCGGGCGGTGTTTGTTTTGCATACAAATCTAGTTTTATTCAGAACATGAAGAATTTTTGCACACTTGATTTTCGAAACAAGAGGAAGGTAACTGTCTACATGAGATATCGAATAACCACCCCCTTTCCCATCCTATAAAGCAGTATTTTAGTAATTCTTTATGAAATTGCACACTAGACGTTCAAAATAAGAGGAAAATTACTGGGTAGAAGTAGAGGTAACACAACATAACCTCAAAACTTTACTCCAAACCATTCATAACCCCGGGCAATGCCAGGTACTTCAGCTATTTATAAATAAAAATGTTAATTGTTGGAAATTAACATATTTAATTAATTATCCCCGTAGCCTCTAAAAAGATGATAGTTACTTCCAAAAGAGCGAAATACTTACGAAATACGAAGGGGATACCACCACGGATTGCCCTCTTGCCATCAAAAACTGCTTGTTTACTGAAATAAATAAATATAAAACAATTAATTATCAGTAAACAAAATTGGTAAAATAAAACTACTTTTGTTAACTCCACTTCATTGAATACATAAACCAACCGGTTTCAGTTCAGCCTGAACCTTCTTCAGGACTATAGGTATAAATACATACTTAATTAAAGCAAGTTAAGAAATAGAAGAGAGGGAGGGGAAAATCAACAAATTTATTAAATAAAAACCTTATAGATATATCGATAATCTTATCTAATAATATAAAAGTGCCAAAAATGGGCTTTTCATGCTTGCCACACAATTTAGTTGCTTGCACTTTGAATTCACCCAGGCCAACAATATGGATGCCTTATAGAAGTTATGGAACTCGACCCTTTGGGAAGGAAATTGTGCAGAAACAGAAGGAAATATTATTATCATTATTACTTTACGATAGAAAAACGTATTCGATACCTTAGTTCAATAGGGAAATAACTAAAAATTTCTGGGTTTTGAGTTAATGATGAAAAATGGTAAAGAAATTCTCCCTTCTCATATTTCAATAAAAAAATAAGTCTAATTCGTCCTAATTATGTAGTCAGATAATTCTTTATGGAATTATAGTGAAATCAGCACATTCTTAGTTCAATGGAGAAACATGTCAAATGTTTCCGTTTGGAACTTAATAAATGTAGCCATTTACACCTATGATATGATAGGTTGATAAATTACTTACATATTGCATCTATTGTTATGTTGTAGGTGATGTGACAGTGATGTCTTCATGAAACGTTTTCAAATCCAGTTTTCTTAAAATGAGGTATTTTGAGTTAGTTCCCTATTGAACTAAGGTATCAAATTTTTGTTTCCCCCAAAAGAGAAGACCGACCTTTACAGTTTATAAGAATCGCAGCGTGATTTCATGCCAACACAGTACCCATAAAGAGGAATTGCTTGCATACAGCATGCTTCAAATTTATTATTCTACTTCAGAAAAGAAAATTCAAGTAAAATTAAATAAAAGTCAATTTTGATATAATAAAAAGAACAGCCGGTAAAACTTTCGATTAACTGTAAAAACTTTTCGAATATTCAAAGTCGATAATGTTGTCCCTTTTTCGCATAAAAACAATAAGCAGGGAGAACCAAGATGACGTTTCTCAGTGACGTTCTCGAGGACATCACTGTCTGAAGTGTACACATATGCACCGATACACACAAAATTAAGTATGTGTTGGACGTGAGACCCGTACCTACTCCAAACAATTGCAAATTAAAAACGGTAGAAAAATTATTACGAAATTTTTCATACGAATATTTCAGCTATTGATCACATTCACACAATAAATTTGCTGCCCCATATAAATTAGGGATTACATAAAATCTGGACACAGTAGTTGTCCGTTTATGCAGCGGGTTTTCACGTTTCCGCGTACGTTACAAAATCTAAATAGCAATGGCTTGCAGTGGCCTTTTAAAATTTATTCTCGTAACTATTTACCAGACCACAATATTGAAGGTTGGTATTTTTATAGCCAACATAAACCTTTTGTTCCGAAAAGCGGAAAAAAAAATACCTACGCAAGGACATAAATCTATATATATAAAAAAAATGAATGTTTGTTTTGTCTGTCATCGACATTCTCGAAAATTACTAGACCGTTTCGCTAAAAATAGCAGTTTGTTCGCATTAGTGCCGGGAAGGTTTAGAGAGTAGTTTGAGTGAAATCCAATATGTAAAACTGTTGCTATAATGTTTTAAAATTAGTATGAAAAACATTGAACCCGCCATGCGGTATTGAGGTTAGCCCATAGATATACCACTCTGGTTAGCCACAGATTACATATTCAAAAGAAGGTTTGTTTGGGTGCAATATTTTCAAAACGGAAAACACAAGTAGGTACCTACTTAAGAACTTTATTATTTAGATATTTTGAAAAATTAATGTTTGCAATGAAATAAACTTTCAAAATCAATGTTTATTTGTTTAGAGATACTTTCGCTGTCAAATCAATTAAGGCACCCAAGCGACAAGCAAGAATTCGCAATTTCATAACTTTATTAAAAATAAAATCTCTAGCAAGGCCGGGTACACATCAGCTGGTTATAATACTTTCAACTCTACCAGAAAAAGTGTTTAAAATTTTGTTACATATAACTAAAGATTATCGTTTCTTATACCTAATTATTGTTATTTGTATACGAGTATGTACTTAAATAAAATAGGCATTAGTCTAAAACTTATTGTTAATTGCTAAAGACCCACAAATTTAGCGTTAGCCATAACGCGAATTTTGCCACTTTGACGCGAAATTTCGTATTTTTCACTCCATATCCTTGTATTATAAAATAAGAAAATAATAATATACTTTCTAAATATAGTTTTGTCTATGGTTTTTAAAAGCTAGAATATCCATAAAATGGAACGCAGTTAATTTTATCTGGAAAACACCGCGTACCTACCCGCCATTCTTTTATCGATTTAAAAAAAAAAAACATATATAATAAAGGATATCCCAATTTTGTCCCACATACTAAAAAGGAAACACAACAACGCCTTTGTTGCAAAATACCACCACATTTGCTGAAAAATAACACCGCTTTCCCAAAATAACGCGAATTTCACCAAAAGTAACGCGAAATTTTCAGGTTCCTATTTATTACATTGGGGAACACGAAACCCACAAAATAAAGCCTTTAGATAACAATAACACAACATCCCTAACACGGAGGGTGAAAAAATACAAAAAAAAATATTATGATGTCTTTTTTTATTGCACTAAATAGTTGTATACTGCCCTGAAAAAGCTACGGTAGTAGCGAAACCCGGTCGGCTAAAGTATAAATAAAAGTGATGTAAACAAAGTTATTATTTTATTTTTAAAGTTATTACTTTTTATAGTTCATTGATCTTTTAAAGCAAATTTTGTGTTTCCGGTAAATGGCTTTTTTTTTTACTTTTACATACATATATGTGTCGCCTAACAGAAACAACCCTTCCTTTATCTGTATTTCAATATCGATGACAATACTTTAATTGGTTAATAATTATTTCCCGTCCTGCCAAAAGATATGAAATTTAAAACATAATAATACATAATGGTTTGGAGTTGCGTGTTGTAAAAAAAACGATTAAAAAGTTAACATCTTCGTAACGTAAACAAAAAACGGCGTAAATGGTAAGTAGTGTCATCACTGTCATCAGTCATCACATTAATATTATTTAAAATAATCGAGAAAAATATTATCTTCATATAAATAATCGGCATAGGGAAAATGTTTTCACTTCCGCAGGTACCTGCTCATAAAAAGTCACATCAGTCAACGTCACAGAATCTTTATTCCAATAACATTGACTTTATCTTTTGATAACTTTTATCGACTCCGCGATAATAACGGACCGCTGTAATTAAGGCATAAAAACCGCTGATAGCTCCGCTGTAACCTCCCCCTCTTTCTCATAAACGATGCAAGCAGCAGAAAGAGAAATTACAACGGAGCTCTCAGTGTAGAGCCCCATACCTCCAAGATTTGTAAAACTTAATTATTGTTTAATGCTTTGCAATCTGTCCGATTGGTTTGATCGAATCGAGTGTCGATGTGTTTTTACCGTAGGTTTTTCATGTAAAATTACGTATTTTATAACGGTAGCAAAAAGTTTAATAGCCCTATCCAAGGTTTATCACTTACAACTTATCACGATTTAAATCGAGTACAATGTTTTTTTTTGTATACAGAACTCATTACGTGCTATACCAACGACTGGGTGAATTATTATACGAGGATCAATTTGCTCTGTATCATAATACCCATTTGGCTATACGTGGGCATAAATAATGTAAAGAGTGTCGCATTTAGAATTCATTGCGTTTCGATTCAATCAAAGGTCATTTAAAAAATTAAAGAAATAATGACAATTTTTATTGGGAAATGGTGTTTTTTAATTGCCTGGAACGAAGCCAAACCCCGCATATACTTCGAAATTAGGTTAAATAATCAATCGATAAATGATATTATGAGCCATATTTACATCCATTAATGCCACTTAATGTCTAGTACTTAATATAGCCCCTTTTTTAAATTTAATAATGTTATTAAGTTCTGCGAGTATTTTTAGTTTTTATTATTGTGACAGCTGTTTCGGCGTTTAAGGCCATTTTCAAACTGTGGTTAATCCACATTGTGACGACTTATTTATATGATTTTCTTTACTCCCACCCCATTGCAATTTAGACGGGTTTTAAAAAAAATAATTATTTAATATCAGTAAAACCGATTTAGTTAGAAAACAATTAAAATTCTGAATTCTGTGAGGTTTTCACATTTATAATGTGTTTCCTCGTATTTAACTGGTATTGTTTTCTTAATTGATTTATTAAAATGTGTTATATTGTTTTGATAATATGAACACACAGAGAAGCGGTGAATATATAATTCTCAGTATGTTCACATTATCATTATTTTTTTAAAACCCGTCCAAATTACAATGGGGTGGGAGTAAAGAAAATCATAAAAATAAGTCGCCACAATGTGGATTAACCAGTTTGAAAATGGCCTTAAACGCCGAAACAGCTGTTACAATAATAAAAACTAAAAATACTTGCAGAACTTAATAATAACATTATTAAATTTGATTTACATTAAATTTAAAAAAATAAATTAAATGGAGTCCTACGAATTAAACACAAAAACCATTAATAATATGGCCCTGTTTATTATGTTTAACTACGTATTCTTATTGTCATTAACATGTTTAACTCTTACATCAAACTCAAGAGCCGGTTCTCTTCATTGGTGTAGTAAGTAATACTTAGAAAATAATAAAAAATAAATAAAATCTTATATATTCCTAAACAAATCCTAGCATAAACATAAACAGTATATCTTCACATCCTTTTATCCTGTTACATAAAAATTGCAGATAAATAAGACAAGCTTCCCAAAGCTGCATTTGGGCGACATTATTCATGGAAATTAGGTTTCAAATGACCTACCTAATCACCCCCCAGAATATAAGTCTTTCGCAGTAGCACACCCTGTAATTATGACTTCTGGAATTGAACTAACTAATTGAACCTCCAGTTTTAAAGCAACATTACAGATAACGGCTCAGGGGCAACTTCCTTCTATATTCATTAATGTTTATTTGAAAATTCGGTTAAGGATCAGTCTGCGCCATATATTTTATAACAAAAACAGGAAGTTGGAAAACTTCAGTGGGTATGAAAAACGTGGCAAAGAAACGGGACGTAGGGTTCTCGCAGCCTCTGTTTATTCCAGAATACGCCGGGGGGCAAAAAAAGGGAAATTCTCGCACGTGCACGTATTATAAATTATGTAAGCTAATACAGCTTTTGTTAGTCGTGACGAGAGATTTGGACCCGGCTCAGGGGGTTGAAAGCTTTGCCTAATGTTGGCGCTGTTTCCCAGTTTGCCTTCGTTAGCGGGGTCGTCCGTTAGGGTAGCTACTAACTACCCACTTGTACTCTGCCTCTAAAGTCTACCACTGGACAAGTACTGTCAGCCAAAAGATTGTGGGGTCTACAAATGCAAACAGATTGCATGAATAGGAGTAAAAGCTGCTTAGCACCCATTAGATCAGATAGATTGACAACAAGCGATAATTCGATAAAAAGTTTTTTGTATAACTTCGCGGTTGCCTCTTAAAAGTGGAATCGGTGCCACTTCAGGGAGGACAACATATAATTACATCTAGTTATATTGTTACATTCAAAATTATTTCGATTTATGAAAAAACCTTTACTCCTGATACTAAAAATTATGTTATTGCAATGCGACAAACTTGATTGCCCTTTGTCCCATTTAGATAAATCAGAAAAACTTAACTACGCGCCATCTTGAAAAAATTGTTGTGTTATAATTTCTGATCTTAAAATGTAATTTCTTCCATAATATTAATCAGTATTCTGTTAGGTAAGTAAAAAAAAATTAGAAAATAAAACAGAGCCGAATTTTTGTCAAAGTAATTCATATCGTAATTATTACGTTAGACCTGATATGAATATTAATAAAAAAGGGGTAATGTACGTTGTACAGCAACGGAAACGGTAGACGTTTTATAATTTTTGCCCTATGCTTTCAGAGACTGATGGTAATTGTAATTATCTTAAATCCCAATATCTTAAATTGCAGGGTCCACGACCTATTTAGTGGATAGTACTTGGTAATGATTGGGTAGGTACTAGTTGTAGGTACTGGCTCGGTGCTTGCTTGGCTAGCTTGAGCAGGGAGCACACACACGGAGGGACATGGATACAGCGAACAGAGAAGAGAAGAGACAGAGAACAGTGAGTGGTGAGTGTGATACGCAAGTGGGTGACTGCGAATGCTTATCGACCGATTGTGTTATGATGGAGGCCGGTGATAGAGGCGACAGGGAGAGAGGATGTAATTAGAGTGGGAGGGAAGGGCCCAACTGGCCGCGACCATTTGTCTTCGGCAAGATGGGAGATGGGAGGAGCGGAATCCTATGAGAAAGAAGCGGTAAAGGGAATGTGGCGAGACCGGAGGCAAAAACACGATGGCAAATTCTGCAGACGAACGCCAAGTTCGCAGGGGCGGGGAGGGCATCCAACTAAACCCGCTCTTCTCAAACCGACCATTTTCCGCTATATTCTCAAACCATCCTAAATATTAATATGAATTTATATTTACAAAAGCCTTTATAACTTAGATCTACTTATTTATAAGGTTTTTAAACATGAATTTCATATTATTATGGAATATCACCACCCAATTAGAATAACCTTAATATTTCTGCAACTAAATTATGTACTCGCGTTTTATTCGGAATCATTTTGAACATAATCTACAGTTTCCAAAATGATTCTGAATTAGACGTAAGTAGGTACTTACCCAAAAATCATATAAGATAACGACGTGTGAACCATTAATCAAATGGCATTATTTATATCACAACATAAGTCCGATATTTAAACGATGAACAACGAAAGGGGGCATTATCAGGACAAAATTTCCGAATCCAAATATTGACAAAATTCGTTTAGGTATTTGCAATAGTTATCAATGTAAATCTAAAGCTGTTTTAAACTCGAAACAATCTTAAATGGCTATAACTCGTAATAATGGATTGCTTTCTTTGTACTGAATACACTACACGTCAAAAGGCAAAAATACAGTTCAAATTACTTAGCTAGGCTAGCCGGTTAGTAGTTACCTAAAGTCATTAAATAAATAAAAATAAAATTAAAAAATTCACGCATCGGTGCGCAAACGCGTCCACGGCCCGCAACACTGTAAATAACCAAAGTGTAAAAAAAAAAAGTTAATATTTATTAAAAGCTTCTTACGCTTTTTAAGGTAATTTTATAGATATTTTTGAGTCCTAAAATTCATTTTATGAATACTTTCCAGTCCTAAAAATTATAAGTATCTCAATAAATACCAACTCTTCTTCTGCCACCAATCTTCTAATAAATGCAACATCAATAGAAAAGGAGCAACAAATAACCATGTAAAACTATCATCTCTATAAACAAATTTTCTAATAAAACTGTGTTCATCTGAAGCGACCTGCCAGGTAAGTATGTTGTACATAATTAGTTAAGAAATATTTGTACAGCGCCCTTGAGGTGATTTTTCACAAAAACGGCGCTATACAAATCATCCAATTATTATTATCATAAATTTTTTTTATTAGAGAAAAAAAATTTACATTTTCATAATTAGAATGTAAATAATTCATAAATACATTACAATATTGTACATTTTAATTATTTTGTTTCTTTTAATTTTAGATGAAACAATTTCTTTTTAAATATATCCAGACATTTTTTCTTCTTTAATTTCGTCTGGAAGGCAACTATATAAACTGCTCCCCTAGTAGCTAATGGATTGCTTGCCATATTGTGTATGTATGGTGTTTAAATGTACATTATCATGTTGTCGTGAGTGTACTTGTGACGTAAACACACATTTGTCCATTTACTACCTGAGAACTCTGCTGTAACTCCTATTTTTGATACAAGATATGTCTATAAATAAGAAAGGGGGAGAGATTGCAACGGAGCTATCAACGGTTTGCCTTTGGCTTGGTTCAACTAAACGATTTATTTAATTAAATTAAGCATTTTCGAAAGCATTATTGATAAAACTAAATTAAGCCATATAGAATGATAGTTGGGTCATTTTGATGACTTTATTACCCCCAGTGTAAAGATATTGCGGCACCAACTATGTTTGAACGATTTATCTAACGAGTACCTTATTTTGATTTAGATAAGGGACCATTTTGTGAAGAGCGATAGAAGATTGTAGATTATTGAATTCGGCATTGATTGATTTGTGTATTAACCCAATGAGAAATTATAGGAAAGTATAGAATGTCGTTACATATAAATATGATATGCGAGGATGTCAAATGAAATTTCTAAGATGAAAGGAAGGGTTACACAAAAAAACATATCCCCAGACCAAAAACAAAGATTAACAAGCTATTGTGAACTCACGATTTTAGTTAACCCACGTTCCCACCTCATCTATTCTATGATCTATGAAATAGATCTGTGAGAACTTAGTCATTGGTAAGAACAGGCTTACAGTGCCCTTGAGGTGATTTTCACAAATCATCGAATTATTATTATCT
>JAHDVE020006759.1:0-32415 GCA_022606495.2 Halesus radiatus
CTATCAGTGTTTATGCCTTTTATACATATATCATTGGTTAAAATCATTTCATATTAACTTATATTAAAAATCAGCTCATGAACATACGAGACAATGTATTTTTGTACAAAAATACTCCACATATCCCAGGATTGGATTGAAAAACCAGGCTGTATACGAATTCCCTGGGCAAAACTCTCAGACATTACTAAATCGGTACGTTACACAGCCTTAAAGGACTCGCTTAGTTCTCCGCCCAGACTTACTAAAGCATCTATACCAGTGGTTTCCAAACTTATTATGCCCATGGGTCCTTTCTTATACCAAAAACCTGACCATGAACCCCCAAGTGCTAAAATAGAAAAATTACAAAATTAACTTTGAATGGGTGAATGGTGACTTAAAAATAATATACAAATAAAAGATTTTCATACTTTAAGCAGTATTTATTGAAATTCAATGAAACAATCAATTTTCGTTTTAATCACTTTTTATTTTTAACGCCGACCGGTTTCGAAACAACCGTTCCATCGTGAGATCAAAATATATACTAGACAATACTAGAAAAATTATGGCAGAACATATACTCGTATATTAGATGCCACAGTGGGGGTAGGGGTGACTAAGGATTAGTAAAGAGTGGGGGAAGAGATAGAGATTGACGGAGGGGTGAAGAGAAACCTATTTAAAATGGGGCTGTAAAGTAGGTTTTTTCGATCGTTAATAATAGACTATTATTATTATTACTATGGGATTTATTAAATTCCAAGGCTTCGAAATTATCTAAGCGTTTACCTTTACTATTGATGCGAATAATATTGATCCCCGTATTTTTATTAAAACTATGATTGTTTGAAATCATATGATTAAATTAATTTAATTTTTAAGACATCTTACATGTTCTTTGATTCTAATGTCGTAATTACGTCTTGTTTTTCCGATATAAAATGAGGAACAGTCGTCATAATTTACTTTATATATACCGGAGGGAAAAAAATTATAGTTTTCATCTTTAGTGTTCCTCAAAAAAAATCCAGTATTATTTCTAGTATAAAAAGCCGGTTAAATATTAGAAAAGATATTTTTGGAGCATAGGACTGAAAATTATTTATTGAAATTATACACCTTCTTTTAAAATTCATGAATACATCATTTTTCAATGGGATAATATTTTAAATAAAGTGTTATATACAAAGTGTATTTAACACTTTATTTAAAATATATAAATATTTCTACATGTTTCGATAGCAATGCTATCATCTTCAGGAATAAATGTTTACAGGTGAAATATAATAAAAAAAAACCGTAATTATTGAATGAAACACTAGTATATATTGATTAACTTGGCTGGTTTGCGATAAGCCGACGTAGCTCAATGGTAGAGCATCTGACCGGATATTAGAAGGGTGTGGGTTCGAGTCCTGCCGGCGACATTTATCTTTGCTCGGAAGGTTTTTCAATTTGGATGAGTGTTTTCAGGCTAATAATTATTGTTTATAAAAATAATTGTTACCCTTTGCGCTATGCACAAAAATCTTGTCTTAAAAACTTTAGTTTATCAATTAATGTATTAATGTATTCATTTATTCCTGAAGATGATAGCATTGCTATCGAAACATGTAGAAATATTTATATATTTTAAATAAAGTGGTATATACAAAGTGTATTTTCAATTATATAATTAATAATGATGCCACAAAGTTATAAAGCATTTGAAGAAAATATATAAAATTGGTACCTGTTTTTATAAACAGAATTTGTAGAATCGTTGTTCAAATATTCGTTTCAGCTCCACATTTGTGGATAATTCAATAAATTGCTCCTGTATTAGTATGGATTCATCTTAGTTTGTGAATCTGCTTACAAAGGGGTTCAACACCCAATCGGAGACGAAAAAGTTAAGAATGTCTTCAAATCTTTGGCTGCAGTCAGAATGAAGAGCCTTTATGTTAATATTAAATCTGACGCTGTCCAAGCACCCCCAAATTAATTTTAATTTGCTACAGTTGGGTCCGTAGGAACCACTTTGGGAACCACTGGTCTATACTATAGGATGAAAGTTATTCCAGAATATTACAAGGACTCGTTATGTTTATAATTAACGACAATTTTAGGATAATTACCACTGCTTTCATCCGACGAACAAGAAACTGGGAGGGGAGCGGAATATGGATATGACAAAAGAAATACGCTTGTCTGAGAAGGATATTTAATTCAAATGTGTGTTCGCTCAATCCACAGGTTAATTAATTTATTTAAATCACACATAAGAGAAAACAATTTTATGTAAATAAACTTAATTGCTTTGGATTAAGGTGTAGTGGAACGGTGGAATTATATTCGACTAGGTTTACATCAGGATTGAGCCCGAGATTTAGATTGACTTAGACGGAATAAGCAATTTAGTCTGTGTTATCTTTTTACAATACGTTTTTTTTAAATTAAATTTTATTTAGATAAAACGCCAAATACATCATTTTTTCCTTAATATTTTAAAATTATTGAATTTAAAATAGTTCCACTTCGTGTGGTCTTATAAATAATTACATTTTAATTTACATATTGCTTATTTCTAATACATGATTTTTACATCTTGCTCGAAATACTCGTATGCTTAATCTAGATACATGTAATATTCCATTGTCAACTAAGCTACATATTTTAATGCCTTTATACAGTAAAAAAAATTGTGTTGGGATATTTTCTGTCTAATGTCTTCTTCCTGTCTTGTATGGTGTATGTGGAAGTCTTTATATAAGTTTGGGTCTCAACCAGGCTTCGTGATTTCAATTCCTGAGCTGGCTAAGTCCTCCATCACGACACAAGCGTCATCTTCCTCATACTTTGATGGTACTAGAAGATTTTCAAATATTGTGACGCTATTCGTAACCAGGGAATATTTGTCATTCTTAAAAAAAAACTTCATTCTAGAAGACATACAGGGGTAGTGCAATGCTATATGATTGAGGTGATTGTGCGCCCTTGAGCTGATTTTCCCACGCAAACGGTGCTATAAAAGTAATCCAATTATAATTATGATTTTTTATTTTATTTTTATTATTATTATTATTATTATTGTTGTTGTTGTTATTGTTATTGTTGTTGTTGTTATTGTTATTGTTGTTGTTGTTGTTGTTGTTATTATTGTTATTGTTATTGTTGTTGTTGTTGTTGTTGTTGTTGTTGTTGTTGTTGTTGTTGTTGTTGTTGTTGTTGTTGTTGTTGTTGATGTTGTTGTTGTTGTTGATGTTGTTGTTGTTGATGTTGTTGTTGTTGTTGATTATTATTATTATTATTATTATTATTATTATTATTATTATTATTATTATTATTATTATTATTATTATTATTATTATTATTATTATTATTATTATTATTATTATTATTATTATTATTATTATTATTATTATTATTATTCGTTCCATAGATAAAAATAATAAGACATAAAAATAAATAACAATACATAAAAAATTGAAAATTATATGAAACATATTAATTAATGCAAAATGAAAACGTTCATGTTGGGTATTTGACGGTATACTCGTATGTACTTATAATTTTCGATTGCACTATATTTCTAAAAATCCATGCCAGAGAACACATGTGTGTATAAAAAACTAACTAAAATCGAGATCAACATAATTTTAGGCAAGCGTAAGCGGTTTCTTTTAAAACTTCAAAACCGAAGTTGTTCAATTTTTTTGTGATAATCGCAAAAGATTCGCAACTAGCTGGATCCAATGGAACTATGTCATCCTTAAATGGGGCATATTTGAGGGGAAGAAGATGGGGAAACGAAAGGTGGGGAAGTTCGACTGATACAATGGAAACTTACTCAATTATTAAGGTATTATAAAATTGTATATATAACCATCACGAGTCTACGAATACAATAGATATTCATTAAAAAATATTTTACCCAACCCCTCTTTTAGATTACTGTGGATTTAAAAAAAAAAGTACGAATAGAGATCCTAACATGTATATTTTAACGCGGCATCACGTTTATTGGTCAAATTCATTAAACATATAGTTTGGTATTACAGATTGGTAAACCGGTGAAAGCAATTTGTTAGCCATAAGTAGTAATAATAGATTGTCTATAGTTAGTGATAAGAACTTATAAGAAAATAAACTATTTTCACAAAAACGACGCTATACAAATCATCAAAACATTATTATTTAAAAAACGAATGCCTCAAAATAATATGTTTCTTTGTATATATTATATGTATATAAAAGTAATTGTTTACGTAGTAAAAAAACAGTTATGTCTTCGTATCAGGTTTTAGTTCATCTTATCAGCAGCTTACATCCAACATCCCCAATCCTCTTAGCTAAAGCACAGCATCCCCTAAGCTCGCAGGAAGGGTAGTGGCTGCACCGATGTCTTGTGTAATGTGGCATGTCTTGTGCGATTAAGTTAGTTTGTTTCTTGGTACTTAACAAGGGGTATTAAACGATGATTTTATAATTTTATGGTGATTTACAGCATTAATGTTCCAAAAAGGGAAGAAAGGCATATGTAATGAGTGTTACTCATAAAATGTGGAAAATCTTTAATCGTTTTTAAAGACATCATATAATTTTAGGTCCTTACGCGTTTAATTTGGAGAATTAAAGATACAACGTAGTATATCATATACAGTATATCTTTATATATATATATATATATATATATATATATATGTATATATATATATAAGAAGATTTTCTGGGATGAGTGTGTTTATTTTTTATAAAATCTACAGTTTTATTCCGACCTTGATGAAATTTTTGCATACTTGGCTTTAAAAATAAGAGGGAAATTGTTAGGTTCAATATACTCATATTATTCTAAATGAATTAAAAAAAAAACTAAGGTTTTCCACAAAATAAGAACCTTCATATAAGAATTTTCTTCGTTGTACAAATTTTGGATGAGACCACTCTTGCGCTATTGCCCTCGTTTGTTTTATTGCAAAAACAAAATAAAAATAACAAAAAAAAATTAATCATGAACTTGGGCAAGAAAGCATCGTATATTCTGGAGGTCATAAAGACGAGGACTGACAAAAGATGCAAATTGACGGGACACCAAAAATGTTCAGCAGGTGCCCCAATGGAAGCGATCCAGAGGCAGACTGAGGAAGAGTTAGTGTAACTGCGTGGAAGAATATTGAAGCACGATTGAAGGGCCAGAAAACTGGGTGTAGGGGTCCTGGGTTCAAGCACCAGATGCGACCGTTACGATTTTATCTGTTCTATGTTTCATTTGAGATTTGTTACGATTGAATTTAATGATTAAATATTACAAAGAGGCTTACAAGCTTCAATAATGAATTATTTCAATTAAATTGATCTGCATAATATTATAACCCAGCGCCCTTGGGGTGATTTTCCATAAAAACGGCGCTATACAAGTAATCTGATTATTATTGTAACAACAAACAAGTTTTGCTCTGGAAACCTTGAAATTATG
The DNA here is from genome assembly GCA_022606495.2 of Halesus radiatus. Taxonomy (NCBI): domain Eukaryota; kingdom Metazoa; phylum Arthropoda; class Insecta; order Trichoptera; family Limnephilidae; genus Halesus; species Halesus radiatus. The sequence continues at coordinate 5,441 of JAHDVE020006759.1, forward strand.
CAGCAATTTCTCATTATGCATATAAGACCACTTAATTCCATAAATGCGTTGAAAAAAGCATAAGAAGGCTAGAATGCATCCAAAGCAGACCGAATGCAGTAAAACGGCAACAGTTGGCCGCGTTAGTAGTTAGCAGCATTCCTGACAACAATAAAAACGTGAGATAAAGAAAAGCTCCACTTCGGTTCTTTACTCAGTCATTCTGCTCACTTAACCTCCACTTTTAACATTTCTCCCACTGACTTTTCCATGTTTCGTCGCCGTACGAGCGGACAAACAATGGACGAATATATTCGACGAATGTTTGGCGCATTCTCCGCGTTGGACACAAATACCCGGCCTTACACATGCAAACATGTCTTGTATTTAAAGAAGAGCCTTAAACCGCTGCGAGCTCCCTGAGCCTCGGAGGAAAAATAATGTGACACATCGCTGACACTAAAGACGATGTTAAATCGTTCACGACAATTTAAGGTTGAACTTTTGGGCAGCGAAAGCTCAGGGGCGTGCATTAAATGTACTTACTTTTAATATAAAATGCTGCCTAATTAAAAAAAATGTTATTTGACTTATAGTATTAAACCCAAAATTAACTAATGCACTTATTTTGATATTGCTATTGGGGTATCTAGGATAAACAATGATGAATGTTAGTAAGTCTAAAGTCATGGTGTTTGAAAGAGAGAGTACGAAAACAGTGTGCAATATAGTTGTGAATGCTGAATACTGAAAGCGGTTGGCGCAAACAAAAAGTTGTCCAAAGAAGCGAAGCTAGCAGTCCACAATGGAGTGCTGATACCAATCCTGATGTATGAAAGTGAGACATGGAATTGGCAGAGGAAGGATCAAAGTAAACTGAATGCTGTGAAAATAAGATCTCTGTGGCAAATGTGTGGTAAAACCATGCATGATCGTTTGAAAAATCTTAAAGAGTGCAAGGCTAATGTAAGCGTAATGATTAACATTAAGAAAGGAAAGCTAAGATGGTTTTGACATGTAGAACGAATGAATGAAGAAAGGAGTGTGAGAAGAGTGTATGATGCGAATGTGAATGGAAGAAGAAGCCGGAGACGCCCGAGGAAGACATGGCGAGATCAAGTGAATCAAATACTTGAGTCGGCCATGTCAGAAGTCGGAATAATAGAAGAGAATGTATGAGATGATGTATGAATGTAAATGAAGCAAGAAGTGTATGCCAAGATCGAGTTTTTTGTCGGTCCATCCTCTCTGCCTAACCCTGCGGAGAAACGGCCTGATGGTTGGTTAATTCGTTAGCTATTGTGTTTAATTACTTCGAATGGCTAAAATTCGCCAAATCGTGTACCCGCGCATACAGGGACGAAAATAATGGGAATATGACGAAGAGGGACAATTATAAATCCAGGGGATTATAAATCCCAAACAAGTGATAAGACATTGTAGAGAAGGACTTCGCAGTTTACGTCATTCAGCCATGGCTTCGAAACGTACTTATATTTATACTGTACACAACAAACAGAAGGATAATAAACAAAAAAATTACAAAGGTATAAGAAAATGATAAATACCAATCGTCTAATAATACCGGTGTATAAAAACATGCAAAAAGGTCATTTATTAAGAAACAAGCAAAAAAAACAAGAGTACCATAAACAAAGTTTGGGTTAAGTGAAAATAAGAGATTCGAGAAATTTTCTGCAGTTATGGGGGCTATTGTCAAACATGTCCGGAATCCTGCCACTACAGTGGATGTTATATATTATTTTTAATCAATATAAATTCATATAAAATATTTAATAGTACACATATATCTTAATATCTAATTACAAAAAAAAGTATAAATTTATTTAACAAAAAGTGCCTAACTCAATGGAGAAAGATTTCTCGTTTTTGAGTTGGGGAGCAGCTCCATCTAGCGACGGTAGTGAATAAATGAAAGTAATAGAAATAAAAGTACATCAAGAATGTTATATACATAATGTTTCTGTTGTTGTAGACAATAGTTACAATAAAATAGAAGACTAAAATTACGTGATACTAGAAATGCAACAATAAACGCATACAAGATATAAACATGTAGTCGACACATTCGCACAAGAGGTTGGGAGATGATCTAGTTGGTTCTTTGGAGATGTAGAAGTTCTAATACTCGTATGTAGCACATAGCGTGATTGCCGTGGCAACAGCGAATCTCTGACAGGAAGGACATCAAAATAAAAAGACGAACATGATTCAAAACACGAAAAATTAAATGATGTTTTTAAATTCGTATGATTTTTTTTGCTAAAATCTGAGTTTTCATCTTTCTTAACCCCATTCCACACCAACCGCCGTTTATCAAGCTCAAGATCTAACATAATTCCAAAAAGCAAATCAGAAAAAACTTAAACCTTTTCTCAACTTATTCGAATATCTTTCACGATCTTCTAAATTATTTAGCGAAACTACAGTGTTCCTCGGAACACCGGTTAAGGAACTCTGCGCAAACTATAATAACGCCCACACGTCGCGGCTTTGCGGCGAGGAACAGTATCTGCTATCTTCATAAAATCCCCACGAAATTAACACTAGTGACGTCATAATGAACCCATTTCATTTAACGACGTAACTTTCAGGTTTAAAATTTAATATTCACTCCACCGGAGGCTTTCCAGCGCGCCTCTGCGGTGCGAAAAGCTCAAATGAGTAATCAAGTATGAACGGAACGGGCACACTAAAATGGCTACAATGTAACCCGTATCTGGCTGAGTTCATTAAATTTACGGCCATGACGTTCAAAGCCCTCGTTTAATCTGATTCGGAGGCTGAGAGGGCGGAGACTTGAGCCACCCTGAAACTACAGATTTAAAGAAAAAATTAACATGACCTTTTCTCGGCGAGATGTGACAGTATCTGCGATCTGTACACGCGTGATGTTTAATAGAATTGATTAGGGATATAACGTTTTCGTTACTAAGTACAATGGTCTTTTCCTAAAACGTTTTAAAATAACGTACTTTTTTATGTAGATATCGCACAAAAGTCCGTACTCTCCGGAGCCAATGCGTCTCTCTCACATTTGGGGTATACTTTGAGCCGTGGGGGAGAAGAAAAGATGAGGAATAGGAAGGTTGAGAAGTATCCGGCTATTCAGATCTGGTTACGAAACACGATTAAAACAGTTTTTTTCAACGTTTTGAACCTGAATGGTGCTCCTTGACCAAGATAATCCTGCGAGTATCCACCACTATGTTCTACTAAATATGTATTAGTTTTAAATATGTACGAGTATTAGGTTTATGTATGTAATAGGTTTAAATTCTAGTTATACCTACTTGTCTAAATTTCAGGTCACTAGCTACAACTTTTATTTGTAAGTCACTAGCTATAACTTTTAGTTGTAAGTCACTGGCTATAAGCCATAGAAGTAAGTGACTAATTATAAGTCTCAGTAGTTAGTTGCGAGCTATTAGTCTTAGTTGTAAGTCAATAGTTATAAATCTTACTTGTAAGCCATTAGTAATAAATTTTAGCTGTAAGGTATTAGTTACACGTCTAAGTGATATGTTATATTCATTATTTGTAAATATTTGTACAGCGCCCTTGGGGTGATTTTCCCACGAAAACGGCACTATAGAAGTAATCCAAATATTATTATGATTAATTAAACTTTTTAAATGTGAATGAGTATATAATTGGCGAATCATCAAATTACCCTATAAGTTCTTCATTATTCGTTTCCGTATCAGATCCAATGGCGAAATTGGACTAAATACGGACACACCTCAAATATCTTGGTCACATCATGATGAAGGAAACGAAACAATGTTTTTCTACTTCTTCTGATGACCTCTCCTGAGATTCTCTATTGTAACCCTGTTCACCCTGTTCGACTGCAGACCGAAACAACACTGGTAGCAGTCACACTAATTCCATGGCGGAAACTTCCTCTCCTATGTCTTCCATCAATCTTGCCATGAATTTTCCAAAACAGTTCAATGCAACAAAATTCCCCTATGTTCATGGAGATTTGACATAGTAAAAATCAATATCGTCACCTTTATTAGTAATAAGTAAGTATATTTTTTTTACAAATTGAAATTTAAATGCCATCTGTTACGTATAACTACGATAACCTAATATCTGTATGATAATTACAAGTATCAGGTCGAAGAAATAAAATTAATAAAACCGATAAAAGAAAATTAAATTTGTAAATGAGAAATTTGAAAATGAATTATTGTTTCTTCAATAATTATGCATAATTCTTTTGTGGTGTCATTATTAATAAAATGAATACTTCATATACACCACAGTTTAATATATAAATATCAACGTGTTTCGGAAGTGAACCTTCCCTCATCAGGATACACTGTATGACAAATTACAAACATAAATAAAAATTAACATTAAGTAATGAAAGTAGGTAAGTAATTAATTAAAACTGCAAAAATAATTGAAGAAATAAAAATTAATTGCAATGTGTTAAATAATAAATTTATATTTTAAATTTAAAAAGATTTTTTTTATTATTAATATAAATAAAAACGTGAAAATAACAAGACATACAAAATAACACAATAATAGTTATTATTATCAAAATTTATATTAATAATATTAAATATTGGTATTTATGTGAAAATAAATTTAAGAGATAGCTATTTTTTTTTAAATATTTAATTTTTAATAATATGTACTTGACTATTATCCCCTTTTCGAAAATCTAAAAATTAAAAGAAATAATATTTTTTTGTGTTTAATTCGTAGTACTCATTTTTATCTTACTTTTTTAATTTAATTATATAAAATTAAATGATTTTATGATGTCTTCATAGGATTGGTATTCAGAATGTGGCGTCATTATTAATGAATTAAATATACTTTGTTTACACCACTCTATAAAAATAAATAAACATCTACATGTTTCGACAGCAATGCTGTCATCATGAGGAATATATGAATACTAAAAAATAATTTCAAGTATAGACATAGTATGACAGCATTGCCGTCGAAAGATGTTAACGTTTATGTATATTTATAAAGTGGTGTAAACGAATTATATATTTTATTTAATCAATTAAATGATTTTATTATTAAGTTATGCGAGGATTTTAATTTTAAAATATTGTGACAGCTGTTTCGGCGTTCAAAGTCATTTTCTAACTTTCACAGAGACTTAAAATCAAACAAATTCTCTTTCGATTTATTTGCTATTCATAACTTTTATAATAAAAATAATTTGATGCTTTGTATAGCGTCTTTTTGTGAAAAATCACCTCAAGGGCGCTGTACAAATATTGCTTGCTAGGGTTTATATTATTATGTACAAATAGATACAGAAACATACTTACCTGGTAGGACACTGCAGATTAACACGTTATATAATAAAGTTTTAGCTAGGTAAGATATGATTTTGCACGCACAGGACACAATATCAGAAAACCCTGCACATTGCATGATATTGCAGTTAATATATACATATATAGATATTTTTTTTGGAGTTTTTATACTTTATGTTTCCACATGACATCTTCATATTTTTATTATATTATACAAGTTTTTATATGTTATTTTTTTTTTACTCTCTACTCTATTATTTATGCTATATATGTTTTCATACTTTTTCCTATTTACACTTAATGCTTTTTTATACTTTGAACTTTTATATAGGTAGTGTATTCATTTTTATACTTTTTAATTGTTTCTTTTATATTTGCTAAACTTATGTTTTTTTTATCCTTTGTCATTGTTGTTGTAGTTACACTTTACATACCTTTATGTTAATAACACATGTTGTACATTAAATATAAATATTCATTGAATCGATTGAATGTGCTGAATTTTACAATTTATCATACATACAATAAAAACATTGTTAAATTATACTATATCTTTTTTTTATCTATCAAAACAAAAAAAGTTTACACGCATTTATTATGTACGTAAAGTAGTTCTAAAGCGTATCTCAAAATTGAAAAATATAACTTACTTAAAAACAAACAAAAAACAGTGATTTTATTTATCCCGTGAAGTTGCCAAATGGACTTAAGTAACGGGATCATATACCCCTTGTAAGCACCCATAAAAGCTCCATCAAATGTTTACGGACTTTAATAAAATGCATCCTTGTGAATAAGGTAATGGTTCGAGTGATGCAGGTATCCTTAATATGAATAACAAAATTGAAAGCCAATTTATCTCAATAATAAAATATTTATCTCTTTTTATGTCGTTCAATTTGAACCAGCGGTGGGAAACGTCCGGCCCTCGGACCGTATAAGGCCCGCGGGAACATTTGGTCTGTCCCGCCAACGTAACCGCAGGCAGAACTCTTTGAAATTTATTAAATACAGAAACTTTGTATCAATATTTAATTCCGGCACACATTAGGGGTGAGTTAATTAATTTTTTTTACTGAAAACATCACGTTAATTTTGTATAAATATCTCAAGTCCTCGAATAATACGATAGGCCCTCGACTTTTATAAAAGATTCAAAAGGTGTATAAAAAACATGTATACATGGTGTCCGCAAACTCCTGTTACAAGCTTAAAACAGATGAATCTACATCACATTGATATTAGAGTTTGTGGCAGACCTTTTTTCGATTTGAGCTTTCGTTTTCGAGTAAATCGAATTCGAAGATGAAATCTTTTAGGCAATTAAAAAAAAATAACACTACGTGGTTTTTATTAGCAGTTAATTGTCTTTTAAAATGGGTTAAACCGTAAACCAGAAGCCAATAGTTTCTTAACCCTAAAGTTATCGAAAAAAAAGGATGGTAAAAATGCTTAAAAAACATTGTATTTTTGGGTTCTCGATTGCGTAAAGCTCTTTCTGGTGCATTTTTCAAAAATAGTATTTCAACCTTTTGTGAATTGAAAATCATAATTTAGACGAGTTAAAAATCGATTCGAGATGCACTGAAAACTTTTATTTCCGGAACATTCTTCGGGTCTGAGTGCACTGTAAATAATTGCGATCATAAGTCGCTAACTTCCGGTTCAAACTTGATCCCGGAAGTTTCCAAGATAACCGCCCCGGCCGGAAATGTATCAATTATAAGTTGTAAGTGAGCTCATTGGTGGCTAACTTCACCTTAGCTGCTTTGTTGAAACGCCATTTTGTTTCTATTTGTATTTTAAAGAATTCCGGTTGATGGCATCTTCCAAAGTGGAAAGTTTCAAAGATTTTATAAAGCCAGTCCTGTGCAGTTTTCTGACTGGATCTTATATATAATTTACCATCGCAAAATATCCTTCGGGTTTATAAAATCATTGGAACGGCTCGCCTTTCCCCGGGGAGAGCAAAGGGTTGAAAAAGCGCAACGTTATTTATTTTACATCGCTGAACATATTCATTTTCTTTAACGAATCTTATTAAAATGGGCTTCGACGATACGGTTTTTCTTTTTTTCACAGTTTACTAGGGTTTATGAAAAAAATAAATGAATTTTCATAATATCTTCAAACGATTGGTATTCACTTTGTGGCGTCATTATTAAAAAAAATAATTTAAAAATATGCTTAGTGATAATATTTTTTATATTTTTAGTGAAAGCAACGCTTTCGAAACATGTAAATATCAATGTATATTTATAAAGTGGTGAATACTATATTTATAATTACATTTTTAAATACATTTATAAATGAATTTTCAGCTGATCAGCCATAAAACACCATATTCGTAATAAACTTCTGGCAAACTCATGGAAATATCAAATTCTTTGACCGCCTAGTGAACTTAAGCACCCTTTTCAATGAAACCCGGGATAGCTTGCTTATAGTCCTAAAAATTTGAATATCTCATTAGATTTAGTCAAATTAATTAATACCATAATTGATATTTATGTTCAAAATTGTAAATGGTTGTACAGACAGCCCTGATTTAATTAACCTCATTCAATTTCACATACCTACGAGAGCAACCCGTTCCAAAATCCTGTTTAAATGTAACAACACCAGGACTGAGCATTACAAACACTCGCTTGTACCTAGATTACATAAAGTTCGTAATAGATACGCAGATGCAGCGGATCTATTTAACTGCACGGAAGGTAAGTATATAATATATAATTTTTTCAACCAATATTAATATAACTTAAGTTTACTATATATTTTATATGTACCTAGGCATATCTTTTATATCCTTCATGAACTTTTGTTCTTTATATACTCGCTGATGTCACTTTACGACCTAATGCCACATTTTAAAATTATTTGTGCTATATTCTTATGCTTGTAGTTAACTGTGACATGTAATTATTGTTTATGGTATATTTATACCGTTGGTATTAAATAAATAAATAAATTGAATCTAAGGCATATAAATGGCCAGAAACATCTAAAGGACAGCATTGAAACCATGCCCTAATAAAAAGGACTGTGTACAATAAAGCATAGCAAATTTTAGCATACGCCGAAGGCAATCGATGCGAAAAGATTCTAAATGAAATTATCCTGTTTCTATCCATGCCTGATCATACAAAATAACTACGTCATGGTATAGCCAATTTTGACAAAAAATCTTAAATTATCGGATAGATGAAAGACTGGGTATAACAACTTGTCACGGGTGTCGATATGGCCTGTTAATATCAAACATCACCCGTCCGTAGTCCGTGGTCCGTGTTTACTACTGCACTGTCCAATCAGCGCCCTCGGCAGCCGTGAACAGCCAATCTCGAGCCAATCAAATGCGGGGGAGCACCGTGTAACAATACTTCGCATCTGACGCGTTGTCGGTGTTTACGTACAGGAGCGGACTGACCCCTGTAAGCTAAGGCTACTGCGAATATTACCTAGAATTAGAACAAGAAATTAGTAGAATTTTCCAAAATCTGATATATTTTGTCGAAATTGTCTACATTCGTTCACCTATATTTAAGCCCAGGAAAGAAATCCGTGGAATGATTGTGAAAAGGTTGAGATATTGCAACGACAAAACTATGGAGGAATGAAAGCACAAGCAGATGATAAAAAAAAATAACTTAGACTCAAATTGCGGAAAAAAATAGCAGAAACTAAACGAACCAGAAGATCAGTAAACCAAAATAATTTACGAGTCTTTTCTACGATTAGTTTACTTACCACATTAAAATGTAGATATCCTTATTTTCAGACTAGAACGTTAGACTCATCGTTTATTACTTTATTTCCTACATTCCTTAAACATAAGTTAAAGTTTACGCTAACTAATTACAACCCAACTTCATTCCTATCTTCGGATCAGTTGTTCCTAGCTCCAAAATAAAGGCCATTATTAGACTCTACACAGGCTTGTGGATTACAATCGAACACATTACCAATATTTGCATTCCTAAATGAGCTGTTATTATATTTATTTTGAACTCCAGTCCACCTCTGTAGAGAAGATGCCTTCTGGACCTTGTTGTATTTATGCATTTATTACGACTTGATACTGAGTTATGACATGAAAGTCCATGCAATACCAAATATAAAATTATTGAACAGCAGAGATTGCATTTGCATCAATGTGAACACATGCCACAGCTTCCAGGCTAAATTCAATCGAAGCAAATTGAACCGATTTCCATATTCATCTTTTTGACAAGTCTACAAAAATTTTGTCGGTAAAAGCAACATAACGAGGGCAATCCTCTGAATCAATCTCAGGTATCAAGTAGATGAGTACAAGATATTTCGATCCTACATAGAATCCATAACTAAACGTTTAATTATTTCCAAATAAATTTTCAAAGACTTCTCATGCCCAATCTTAAAGTCTTAACTATGGCAACTTTTTGAGCCAATGTAGAGATTCCAACAGTCTTTTCCTCTGCCACAAAAATGCTGTTCGCATGTTAGTTAGTTTTAACCCACCATCCGAAATTCAACACGTTATCATCCTCCCCCTCAACCAGATTGGACTATCGCATTAAAGAAATTCACCCAATTGAGGATTCCATAGTTTTCACTGGCTCCGTACAGTTAAGACTATTGTATTAAAACGCATAAAAATGTGCATTTTTTGCAAATTTTTCACGGATCTTTTTTTCGTTATTATCCAAAGACAAATATAAAAACGTCACCCTTTTTTTAAATTCCGTTAAGTATAAAGTTTTATTTACATAATAACATTAATAGAGAAAAATACGACATTCTTCTCTTCTAAACGTTAAATAAAGAAGATTCAAGGTGTAACTGAAAAATATTAAAACAATTTTAGCACGTAACGCTTTTAAATATTCAGACGAATTTTTTGTTGGCGGGTGTACGCATGGAATATGAAATGGAATAAATTGTTATTGTAGGCTTAAAGTTCACCTCCTTCAAGAAATTTATAAAAACAAAATATTATATTGTAACACTAAAATAAACAGTATATATATGTTAATGTAAAATATAATAAAAATACAATACACTAACGCAACTGTTTGTGTTAGTGTTACAAAAAATCTTGTGTTTTTATTTTCGTGAAAGAATTAAGGTTAAAATCTTTATACATAAAAACGAATGTTTTTTGCCTGTCTGTCCTCGATTTTCTCGAAAATTACTAGATCGGTTTCGCTGAAAATAGCACAGTTTGTTTTTATTAGTGCCAGGAAGGTTTAGAAAGTAGTTTGAATAAAATCCAATGTGTAAAACTGTTGCTATAACGTTTTTAAATTAGTATGAAAAACTTTGAACCTGGCATGTTTTATTTAGGTTCGCCCATAAACGAGACGGCACTCTAGTTAGCCACAGATTACATATTCAAAAGATGAAGGTTTGTTTGGGTAGAATATTTTCAAAATTCGAAAACACAAGTTGGTACCTACTTAATAACTTTTTTATTCAAATATATTTATGTAACAAAATTTTAAACGAATGTTTCTTTTTTCATTGTTTAGAAATAGTAATATTCGTCACAAGGCATTACTTTCGCTGTCAAATCAATTATGACACCCAAACGACAAGTAAGAATTTACAACTTCATAACTTTATTAAAAAAAAAAAAATTAAAATTCCGAGCAAGGCCGCGTACACATCAGCTGGTGTCTACATTTTTTTTCTAAAATATAAAGAAATAACGCCATCTGTGATGACGAATTTACATAATAATTTTAAGTTTCACCTTAAGAATACGCTTCTCATTCTTCAGTCTCGTCACGGCATACACATCTAGAAACTGCTAGGAATATTAATTTTCAGATAATGTATGTGTTTAAACTGTATTCTTCGTGGATAGATAGATATGAATGAACTATTAAATGTTATTATTTATTGTTCCCGTAGCATTGGGACCCTAAGACAAGCCGAGAGGGTTCAACCACCGCGGAGGCCATGGCTCATTTAAAATTAATTTTCTAGCCTCGGAGGGTCTACAACAAAATGAACAAATAAAATCAACGGGTTAAGTACTATGTCGAGAATTACTATTTACCAACACCGCGGGGTGCCGAGAGCAGGGCTAAACTGGTGGTAAAATAAGTGCTTGTTGGGAATACAAATATTTTAACAGAATTAATAGACTCGTCCTAAGTACGAATTTGACGGCTGGAGGCAAAGGTCACGTGACACCCAATTTGGCACCAGCTTTGGTTCACTGCCGTCCATGTTTGTTTCGCGTGATTTTGACTGCAGTAAACAAATTATGAAACATTTATAAAAAGGGTCAACTAAAAACTCTTACAAAATATTCGGGTGTTGTAAACAAGCCTAACCTTTTTATTTAGTCGCTGCTTTACTTAATTTTGCGACACGCCTAACTCCCCCCGTCCCGCCGTTCTTATCTTGGTTTCTATGCATTGTTTGCTCCGTGCAAAACCAAAGAAGAAAAACCTTTTATTTTTTTATTGTCCGTGATGTCCAGTGGGACTATGGCATGCCGAATCGCAGTATGTTATTAGACGGAAGGGAGTGGGGAAGGGAAGGAGATGGGAAGAGGAAGGTTGTGGAAGTACCTCACTAGGTGTGCTGACTGTTAACCAGGGCGATACGGAGAGTACTTACCACTCTTATAGCTTCCACCTGTGATAAAGAGTGATATTTAGTTAGCGTGTAATAGTATCAGTCTTCTACTGATCCCCTCTCCTATCGGAGGTTATCTGTCATCAGGCTATAGCCCGAAACAACTATGCGGAACTGCACTCGTACAAGTCATATAGAATTCAAGGCCGCATTTGTGTGGCGACTTCCTTCGCTGTACGTTCCATCAATTTTCCCCTGCATTATCAATTGAGTAAACTTATATTTGTCGTTCCTCGTATTATGACTCATGACAAAGAAATTGAAATTTATTTTTTTAACTATAAAACTAAGTACATTAAAAAAATTGTTAATTGGTCGAAGAACTTCTAAATTAGTTACTCTTTCTTTTTAGGGATTTTGAGCTTTGGCTTAACAACTATGTACTTATCCATATAGATCAACAAATGTCGACTCCGAATGTATAAGTTTTTCTTATAAATAATTAATTGTACGTAGAATTTACAAATTGTTATTTAAAAGTGAAAAAAAGGATCTCATCAAAACGCCCAGTTTCGTTGGTACCATTGGAACGACGTCAGGCAGTTGTTCGGGCCTAAATCATTTCTGTGTGACCGTACGACGTCACACGGTTACCGCTACTTACCGCTCGAATGAAGAAATCTGACTTTCAGAATTAATTTGACTATTAAAGCGACCTTTCAAAAAAACCTTAAAAAACAGTGATATTTAAATAAACATAAATGGACTAGATTTCCTTATTATCTAGGTATTCATTATTCAATGGCAAGATAATTACACAATTTTTAGTCATACGATTGTGAAAATTCTTAAAACAGCCAGGCAAACTAATATATCAATTCTGGGAGAACTAGTCATCCATAATAGACTATCAACTATCAGCCTACAGGGTATCGTAAGACACTTTGGTCACGTTCCTCGCCAAACGGAGAACTAAAACCTGGAGAAGGTCGTGGGCCCTGTCAAAGTGGAAGGCGGGTGAAACAGAGGTTGATTGCCTATAATTTTTTTTGTTATTTATTAACTACTAACGGGCTTTTACATATTAAACATTTTCCTTTTTTTGTGCACAATTCAGAAAGAATAAAAAAAAATAACATCATACATAGTAGTTGTGCAAGTATAAGTGAAACATATGATATATATGTAATACTAAAAATAAAAATAATATTAATCTGATGTGCATGATACATAATATACAATTGCATAATGTACATTATATAATGCATGACGTAGTGAGAAAAAGCAAACTCCTTTTTTTATATTTGGGGTAAAAATGTATATAATACATCATACAGAGAAGGAAAAAAGAGGAACAAGTTTTTGGATTGTAGGTAGATAAAAGGATAATTTTAAAAAATAATTATACAATATATCCTATCGGTTGCTTCTAAATAATCGTTACTACGTAAATATATCGTTCAGGTATATTTTAAACATGGGCAAACCTACATTAAATATGTCTATACTAGAAGAGAATTTGTTTCCAAGTGCATGTAGGCGATAAATGGGACAATTCGTTGGACTGATCAAGAAACATCCAAAACGTCGGTTTCCGCAGCTCTCCATGCAGCGCAGCACCGCGAGTAGTGTGGGAATATGGTTCATCAGGGATATTGGAGTGGGGGTCGCGATCCTAGACAAAAAAGAGAATAAGACAAGGCGCCATATTGTTTAACCGATATTTTTCATTAAAATTTCGCGCGAAACTGGGTCGTAAACCAGCATATTAAATAATTGCGGATTTTCTCACGCATCGCGGAATCAGGCGTGTTTCATACACACTGGAGCAAATTTATCGCTTTCATTGTCAAGCAAATAAGTAGAATGATCTGGATAGAGCGCATGAAGCACCAGAGTGTGCTATCGCGAAGGGAAAATTGCTTCGGCGAAATAAAACAGATGCCGTTTTATTTCTGTTTAATATTCATAGGCACGACCCGCTTTTATAGATCCCCATAATATACATTCTCAGTTATGCGACATGGCCACTGAACGGAAAACCGATAGAAGTGTGTTTGTGTGCTTGAATTAAGCTCAATTTTTCCTAATTATTATTTTCGGAAACCCATCAATGGATATTGTTTTAAATTTAAGGACAAACAAAAATACAGTGTTATTGTTAAGTTCTGCAAGTATTTTAGTTTTTTTTTTTTATTGTTGTGCAGCTGTTTCGGCGATCATGGCCATTTTAAAACAGTTGTTAGGCCACATTACGATGACTTACTTGTATGATTTTATTTAACCCCACCCAATTTTTTTATTGGTAACATTATTAAATTTATTTTCTTTGAATTAAAAAAATAACTTAATTGGAGTTATACGGATTTAATACAATAACTATTAATATTTCAATAAAATGAATAATAAATATTAATATTGTATTGAATAACCAATGTCTCTGCAATAGGTGACCCCAAGTGGTTCGCTACATTTAGTGACTTAACAGAAGTGACCGGTTTAAGGGGGTGCGGTTAGTTTAGGTCTTGCCAGGGGATGCGTCTGACAACCTGATGTGTGCCAGAACGCCAGAGTCCGGCTGAGGAAGACTCTTTGACCTCTCCAGCCCGACTCTCGATCCATCGCGTTGCACCGCAGTGGGAGAAATGAATCAATACGTTCGTCACTCCTGGATACACTGACCTCCAGATTCCTAGTCACCACTCATATCTGTTAACTTCTCAGAACTTTCCCTACTTCCTTTCCTTAAAAGACCCTCTACACAGGATCCCCAAAGTTGATATAGGCCCTGAGGGATATTATTTCCCTCAAGGCCTCCTGTGTGGAGTCAATGAAGTAAAAAAAAAAACTTTGGTGAAATTTATCAAACAATTTCAAATACAAAAATTACTTATTTTAGCAAATAATCAATTCTATTCACCTGTCTGTGGTCTCGGAGTCTTGCGAATCTAAATTGGCGGCATCATTTTTTTTATTAAATCAGTACTTTAGATATGGGTCACACTTCTAGGGATATTCTGTTCAGTGTCAGGGCCATATTTGGGTTTCACAGCCCTGTTTCAGGGCTACCACTTAGCACAGAATGACAGTACAATCTGAACTACCAACTACACATTTTAATACGGCATATTAACAGGCCAGATTATGCGAGCGACCTCCTCGTAGTCATCGTTATCCGTTAACTTACAGCATTAACATTTAGAGTGGATGATAGTCATAATGTGACACTTAAAGATGGCCGCCGAGAATGGAAACGTTGCTTGCACTGATTTATTGTTAAATTACTAGATCTGAATTACCAGAGTGGTAGATACTCTCAGTAACCTCTTCCTCATTCCCTTTATCCACATACATTGATCCACTGAATCCGGGCAGTTGGGACGCTTGGGCGATATTTACAATTAAACAATCTATGCAGGCGGGTGTTCTTATAGTAATTATCATTAGATAAACACTTTTTCAAGTTAATCTATATAACCATATTTATGCAATCCACCTATCTTAAAAGACGTACACTTATACGTTCCTAACAAATATACTCGTGGGAGATCCCATGCACTCTTTTATGCTTCGAAAGCGAGAACTTCTGTTTACCGGAACACGCCAATCAGCAGAGCGACTCAACTGCTCAACGGTTCTTCTTTAATCGTTGACATTTTTAAAATCACCTACAGACAGTTTTGCGACTATCTTTTGACCCATGTCAAAAAATTGTTATAAAACTGCCCCCATGACTTTTTATACGTTTCCTATCTACCTTTCACTTCTTGCATGTTTGATACAAATATTCATATTTAGTATTGTTTAAATCATTAATATACAGATGTTTACTTACTTGTACTATTTGTTATTCCTTATACTTGTCTATGTATATATTTTTTACCAATCGTAATGTATTTTAATCTCTGTAATATATTAATGTAAAAAAAATAAACTACATAATAAATAAATTAAGAAACTTTGGGTGGAAAAGGCAGAATGCCTGAATTTGTAGTCCAGAACTAAAGTTTCACGAAGTTAGCGTCTCGGTGGCCGAGAGATCTCGCAACATTTGACCCCTCATACGATATTTGTTCAAGGTAGACAATTTGCGTACAATGCAAATGGAACGATGTATGAAATGTTCCGGAAGATTGTAAGAATTTGGGAGGCGGATATGCCTCCGCCCGGGAACCATTACCATCACCTCTGTCATAGGTCACCATAAGTGGTTCGCTTCGTTTGGTGACTTAGCAGGGATGGCCGAGTTTATCAGGTTTATCCAGGTCTTGGAGGCGGATGCGTCTGCCCACCAACTGCGTGGTGGAGAGGCCAGTTGAGGGAGACCCCCTGACCTCCCCAGCCGGGCTCCTTCGATCCATCGCCTTGCACAGCAGTGAGAGAGATGGACTAATACGTCCATTACTCCTGGACATACTGACCCCCAGATTCTTATTCACCACTTACATCGTTTTCCCAGAAACTTCATTTCCTTACTTTCCTTAAAAGCACTCTCCACACAGCATCCCCAAAAATGATCCTACCTCAAGACTTACCTACATTATAGATTTACGCAAGACTCCCCTAACCTATTTCTATTGCTGCTTCACAAAATTTACCAATACTAAAATTGCCATAGATGTCTCCGAAAAGAAGAACACTTTTATGTAAGCTCATAAAAAAATAACATTCATCGCACTAAACCAATTATAACAACAATGCTTTTGATGTGTATTTTTTTACACAAATTCCCGCTACGATTCTTGACACTCTACAAATGACCCAGTCTATAAATGTCTTAATTCGCCACAAAAGCCAACGAAAAAAAATACGAACTGGGATTAAATTTTTAATTCGAAATTGCGATGCAACTTTGATAGCGCATCTCAATCTAGACAATAAGAAAATAGACCCTTAAATTATCACCCCAAGTAATAAGGAATACTCACTCAATTCGCTGTGTTATCATTACTCGTTGAATTGAATATACCTTTTTCCTATGTGTCTTAGCGCTTGATAGTATTTTTGTTAGTCTGGATTGGGCTTATCAGTGCCCAGAGTAGAATTCCCGCCGGGCCGCCCTCGGTGATGACAAATTAGTACACGACCTACGTCCGTTTTCAACATGGCGGCCCAATCTAATTTCCTATCCGTCTGACAGATGGCTCTCCCGCCGAGAGACTTACCTCGTTTCCCGCGCCGCGGAGGTGCTCAGTGCTGCCCGCGTTGGAAAATAAGATCACTCCTTTTACTCGGTGCGCAAGTACCTACTTTAAATAATACTATAACACTACCAACTTAAAAAACACAATGGGCACTAGGCAGGTAAAAGGTTTTGTTTGAGTTTGGTTTGTTCGAGATTTTGCTTTATCAATATTTATTACCTGAAAGCTGTATTGAAAGTTGTATTATTGCCCTCTTCGCTTCCTCGAGCCGGTGTTTTTTGTAATAACTCGGTGTTTTCGTAGTATTTTTTTTGTTGAAAATAATTACGATATTGACGTACGATTTAACTTTGAATAACGAACGATTTAAAATGTGCCATTTTTGATTTGCCGCCAAAACGACGTGTTATTTTTCGTTCGTGAATATGGCGTTGTTGACATCACGCAGGTCTACCGCGATGACGGCTGTCTTACCAGCCAGTAGCGTTTTCTACATCATAATGACGTTATAGCCAGTTCGAACCGTTCAGGAATGTGCGGTTTTAGATCGTTTTTAAAATCAGTAAAATATATTTATGAAATTGAAATAAATGAGCAATTAGTTTGTGTAATTATTAATTTAATTAGTGAGAGGTACCATGTTTACACCACAGTTTTTAATATATAAATATCTACATGTTTCAAAAACAAAGCTTCCCTCATCAGGATAAATAGTATACAACAGTATACATGAGTATACTGTTTAGCCTGATGAAGAAACCTTTGCTTCTGAAACATGTAGATATTTTCATATTAAACACAGTGTTGTAAACAAAGTACTTCTTATTAAATATATTTAACCCTTTAGGTGCCACATGTATTTTTTTTAAATGCTGTTGAAGTGTCGATAATCCATGAATATTTTATATTTTATTTTGATTACTTTTACTTTTTGAAAAAAGGTTTTCAATAATGTAACGTAATTTTAGAACCGTGGGTAACGCGTGACGAATTTTATGGCTCGAGCTATATATCGTTCTGTGGCATTCAAGTACAATAATGTATCAGAACGATATATCGTTCGGTGGCACCTAAAGGGTTAAAATGAAACTGTTTAAATTAAACATTTTTAGTACGATAATCAGAATCAGAAAAATAATAATTAAATCTTCCACATATTTTCTAAGGTGTAATAATAATACTAATAATATTTGGTCGATTTGTAAAGCGCCGCTTTTGTGAAAAATCACCTCAAGGGCGCTGTACAAATGTTATTTTTTTCCAATGCTCTCTCTTATCATTAACTATAAAGACAATCTATTATTACTACTTGTGGCTAACAAATTGCATTCAAGGTTTCATCGGTCTGCAATATCAAACTGTATGTACAATGCATTTGATCCATGAACTTGATGCCGCGTTAAAATATACAGGACCATACTTACCTGGCAGGTCACTTAAGATAAACGCTGTTTATTAGCGAAATTTATATACGGTTCTGCAGGGAGAGGACATAATATTGCACAAGACACGTTATCCATAGTTTGTGAAAAGACGTCAACGGAATTCAGAGCGAAATGCAAACTCATATTTTCGGAAAGACGAGTCGATAAAATAGTAAATAGAAAACACGCTGATTAAATAGTGGGTTCGTATATATGAAACTATCTAAGAATGTTATAGAATGTCAGGATAGCTTTGTATGCCGTTCCACCCTCTCTGTTTTTCCGGTGTATCTACATACCCCATTTTAATTTACAATTATTTCATGTAGCCCTAGAACTTAAAATCTTAGTAGAAAAGATAGCTAATTTAAAATTAAATTTACAGTTTTAATACATATTTATTTATAGCGTTGTAAAGCTTGCTCCCATGGTGATATTTTAAATAAATAGAGGTCTCAAGGTAATTCAATATATTTATCAATATCATTATAGTTGTCTAGTCGTAATGTAAATATTATATTCGTTTACAAATATTACATTACCATATAAATTTGCATCCATTTTTTTTCAAAAAGAAACAATTTTTTTTGTGATAATCCCCTGAGAAGTAAAAAAGATCTAATGTATAAAGGATTGCGTGGGTTGTTTTATAGTGGTCTGGTACGGTAAATCCCTAATCCAAATCTTACTTATCTTTAAGTGGGTGGGAGGATGGAAGATCTGTACCAAAGGTAAATTATTAATAGAAGAAATACAATAACTACTTAAGATTTGTTTCTCAAATAAGACATACATTTATTATTTCCAATATGAGATAAATTCTTATAAATCCAAATAATGTTTTTTATTGCACGTGTGAATTGAGTTGTAATACTTTTAGGTGGTGGCGAAACTAGCGTCCGAACGACTTGAAAGTTTAACAATTTATTTTATTGGTGCAAATAGGTAAGCTTGACCGAGAAAGTTCTCAATTCAGCTCTAGCGCGTTCGTATTCATAAAAAAATACATACATATAATTTACACATAAGTCATAACCACTCACAATCTTGAGCGTAAGGTTGAACTTATCCGATAAATATGCCGGGAGTAAAGAGTGGTAACGTAGCATATCTATGTATTAGTACTCCCTCTCTAAACACGAGAATTTCTCAATTAGGGAGGCATTAATTTAAAAAATAAAAAAACTCTAATGACTATATAAATAAATAAAAAAATCGTTTTTATTACTCACATACACACTATTATTGAGATGTAAAAAATGTTGTTAATTATCTATACATATAAAAATCAATTTGAGTTTGTTTGTTTGTCCTCGATTTTCTCGAAAATTACTTGACCGGTTTCGTTGAAAATAGCACAGTTTGTTTTTATTAGTACCGGGAAGGTTTAGAAATGATTATATTCATATTATTATTTAAAAAATAAAACAATAACTTTGTTTACCTAAGTTTTATTTATACTTTAGCCGACCGGGTTTCGCTACAGTTGTATACTGACCAGAAGAAGCTACGGTAGTAGCGAAACCCGGTCGGCTAAAGTTTAAATAAAAGTGATGTAAACAAAGTTATTGTTTTATTTTTTTAAATTATAATGTCACATCACCAAGTTACCGCTTCATATGAAAATTAATATTATTGATTAATATTAATTTGAATGAAATCCAATATGTGAAACTATTGCTATAACGTTTTAAAATTAGTATGAAAAACATTGAACCCGCCATGTTTTATTTAGGTCAGCCTATAGATGTACCACTCTGGTTAGCCACAGATTGCATATTCAAAAGAAGAAGGTTTTTTTGGGTAGAATAATTTCAAATTGGCAAACACGAGTCTACTTAATAACTTTTTGATTTCGATATATTTTGAAAAAAATAAACGTTTGGAAAGAAATACAATATTCAAATTAATGTTTCTTTATTTGGAGATAGTTACTTTCACTACCAAATCAATTATGGCACCCTAATGACAAGTGAAAAATCCCGAGCAAGGCCGGGTATACATCAAAAAGCACAAAGAATAACAAATAAAGAATATTTTGACGTTTAAACAATTTTCCCTTCAAGATGTCAAAAATACAGTGTCCATCTATGTTGAAAGAGGTTAACTCGTACGTCCCTAATAACTATTCTCGAGGGAGATCTCGCGTACTATTTTATGCTCAAGAAGCGAAAAACAGAGTGGTTCAACTTTTTAATGATGCTGCGTTGATCATTGATATTTTTAATGTCACTTGCAGACAGTTTATCGACTACCTTTTGACGCATGTCACAAAATAGCCGTAAAGTTGTCCCTATGACCCTTATATATTTCTGGTTTGCTATATTTTCCCATTATCCTTTTCCAATTGGGTCAAAACAAATCGCAAAAATTACTTCTACCACTTGTGTAAGTATATTGTAACATTTATCTTTATCTGTACTGTTTTTCTGTGCACTTGTAGTATCTTTTAAGAATTTGGCGAAGAACCGTCTGATTGAGACCATGTTAAACAAATAAATAAATGTAACGCTGTAATTTCGAACCAAGTTATTAATATTTTTTGCTTGTACTATAATGTAAAATTATAATCCGAAGTTAGTTGGGTATTACATTCTACCCCCGGACACCTTGCATTCTTCGATAATGTGACAGGTGACATTGAATCACCCATTTTATTTAAGTCAATATTCCAGGAGCCCTATTCTGGTTCTTTTTAGGTTAAATTCCGTATCTTTTTCCTTAGGCTTAAAGACTTCTTGCCTAACTGCGGTTCCAGTTCTATCGGATGACAGCTATCAGCTGTCATTCAAAAATATCAATATTTTCGTAGTTTTAACAAGAAAAAAACTCAATATTTGGCTAGTTACCAATATAACAAACAATGTTAATTATAAATTAACAATGTAACAAGTAAAAACAATGCCCAACGGCAGCCGGCGAAATGGATTTTCCACTATAGATATACCACGGCGGCAAATGTCACTTTTAGAAGTAGTCACGGAATAAAAAGGTCATTACTATCTAGTGAGGTGGGTACTTTTTTACAAAATGTAATTCACCGTCAAAAGGCCTATTTACGCTATTTAAAAATATAATAAAAACGAATTAAAAAACATTATAATATAAAGTAAGTAAAATTGTTTTAAAAAGTTTTGGTTCACAACCTTGTGTCACTTGAAGATATTTCATCAATTTGTGTATTCAAATAATCCCTTAAAAGGAACGGCTGCGGTGCCTGTTTCATACAAAACTGAATTTTGGATTGGAGGCCAAAGTACCCATCCAAACGGAATGATCTATTTTTTTTAAATTAAAGGTTTAGTAAAAATCTAGTACCGATGAGAAGTATTTTATTTATTTTCGTTTTAATTTTTTAAGTATGTGCCATGAAAAAAAAATCATTTTTCATAATTTTAGAAGCAGCTTAGAAAATTAATGCGGGATAAGCGTACTTTTTAAAAGATATATCACATTTGCTATGTAAGTATGATTACATAAATAATAATATAAAAATAAAACATTTAAAAAAAAAAGTTCTTTGGCTGATATTTCATAAAGTAAAACAAAAGTAAATAAAATACTTCTCATCCGTACTAGATATTTACTAAACCTTTGACTAAAAAATTAGATCTTTCAGTTTGGATGGGTATTTTGGCCTCTAATCCAAATTTCAGTTTTTTTATGAAACATGCACCGCAGCCGTTCCCCTTAACAAACTGTTTGGTATTTTTTTATGTCACTCCGGAATTCCGCAATTAAGCAAGAAGTTTAAAAGCCTTAGGAAAAGGATAAGCAATTTTCTTTAAATGAAGCAGAATATACCTCCAGGTCACCGTTGATATCCCAGTGACCTCTGACGTTTCCGCACGTTCTTTTTTGAGAGCAAGTGATTACATTATAAACCTCCGTAATTAGATTCAAGTGCCCCTTAATAATACACTCCGGCGTCACGTGCCCACACAAGTTTCCCTAATTTTGAGAATACACCAAGTTCCTTGCTTCCAGTTCCTAGATCCCACGTGATACGTGGCTGATTATCAATACCTCCTGGAACGTATTGAATGATCAAACTTCTCCAAACACCAGGGAGCCTGTACAGCTTGTCTTGCATACAAATATCACGTAATTTTAGACATTTTCGAAGTTAACTAATAAGTTATATTTTTCTCTATGGTTGTGAAAACCACTGAAGAGACAAACAGATAGAAGCGTGTATTGTTGTCAGGCGTGCTCAAAGTGCGTTCAAGTGTCCGGGACCTGCAAGTTGAAAGGTCTTTATGTGAATTGGTGATAACAGTTTTCTTTGAAATAGATTTAGATAACACTTGTTCAGCGGTGAGAACTTTATGAAGGTGATCTCTATAGTCATGAAATTTTCACATATTTTAAGTCTAATTTTTTTAGATTAACGCAACTAATTTCACCTCTATTAGTTATTTACATCGTGAGCAGTGACGTGCAATAGTCCTTTTTATTAATTTAACTTATTTGGTTTCATTTTTTTTAATTACATAATAAAAAATTACAAAGCTAATAAGACAATTCAGGGTGTTTTCATTTTTGAGGCGGACGAGGTTTTATATAAGAACTACGAGGTTCTTTTCAAAATGCTGGAAAACTCCTCTTCTTCGATTTCTTTGACCCAATTATTGATGTGGTTTTTAAAATCATTTACATATTCCTTTTTATTGCATTGCTCGCGGAAGTGAATTATAGAGCTTAGATGAGAGATATCTATAATTCTTTGTCCAAAAGCAGTTTTAAATTTGGGTATATTCATAATATCATTCTTGCTAGCTCTTGTGTTTTGAAAAAGAGGTTTCTTTTGTTTTTTTTTTTGATTTTTTTAAATGTTTAATTAAAACATTCTTAGCATAGATATTTTGATTGTTGAGGACTCCAAACACCTGAAGATTTCTTTTGTTGGCATTCCTGGGGGCTTTAAGGATGGTCTAATACTTTATGACCAAAGATATGCTGTGTAGTTTTTCAGGTATAAATTTTGCATTAAATATTTGAATATGGCCTTTTTATTATCATGATCGTTCAAGTTCTTTAACTTACTCTGACAGTTATTTTTTTTTACGGTAGACACATCTTTTCAGCCACTAATCATGGGATATATTGATTTTATGTAATATTAATAAATTTATTCCAGATTTTCCAAATGTTTAAATACCTAATAAAAAATTTGTAACTCCGGCGAACCCGGTAGATACAGATTATAGCACTGAGCAGTAAATCCTTAGAAGTGTATTCTATGCTTATTTGATAGAATACTGATATTGCCAATTCCGGCTTTTGAGTAGATCTAGATCTTTCGACTCCAAAGACCTAAGACAAGTCGATGAAATTGTTTACCTGTTCAGAATAAAATTTCCGTACTTGAAAACGTTTGAAACATTTTACTAGAAATACGGGAAAAGTGACATTATTTCAAGCACACAAGACATACTCACAACACAAATCTATCGGTTTATAATATCATTACCAAGAATTAAATTTCATAAATACGAGCAATCCAAAATAAAACAATAAGAAATATGGTTCCATGAAAGTTGATCCTTCTGACAGTTGATCCCTAGAGGATTATTTCTGCTGTACGTCCTCATTTGTAAAGTATGTACGAGTATACAGTGAAGATTTGCGGCTGTATAACAAAAGTCGATGTAGTTATATCTGCAAGCGTGTTGAGTGCAAATCCGATACATTGTTATACGGCCGCATATCCTCTCTACATACTTACTTTACAAATGAAGACGTACACAGAAATAATCATTTAGAGGACCAACTGTCGGAGAGATTAACTGTCGGAGGGATCAACTGTCGGGGGGCCAACTTTTTTTTTTTTTTTGCATTCAACTCTACACAGGAGGCCCTAAGGAATATAATTTCCCTCAAGGCCTATATCTTTGGGGGTGCTGTGTGGAGCGTCGTTTAGGGGATAGGAAGGAGTGAACTTGGGTCTTGAAGACACACATATTGTAGGATGGAGGAAACACAGAGGCCGGAAAACTGTCGGATCACCAGGGAATATATACCATCTTACTCATAGACAAATATATTTCCTTTTACGATTCTGCCAAAATATAACATTACAACTGCAATATTACAAATTATTTCATTATTCAACAAACACCACCACAAAACACGATCGCATTTAAATCAAATTTGATTATAGTCATCAACTCGTATAACTGAATTTAGAAATAACTTCATACAATACATCGCATATACGCAATACAAAACACTACCCAGTAGATTAAAGTTTCTAGTGGCGACTAAAAAAATATTGACAAAGCGCTTAAAGGATATTTTCTCAAGAGCTTTATAAACCAGTTATAGCTACTTTCTTTCTTTCATTAGAACTTTTTTTTTCGTTTTCCTAATTTCAGAAAAAAAAATATTATTTCCAGTTATTTAACTAGAATGATAACCTAAATAAATACTCAACAAATTTTCTATATTTGATTTATTTTGTTCATTTAATTTCAGAGAGTACAATTTCTTTTTAAATACCTCTAGAATTTTTCCTTTATTTAAATTCGCTTGGAAGCCCCCCCCCCCGTAGCTAATGGATTGCTTGCCATATCGTGTATTACATCTTTCTTAATATATTTTTATCACCCTCTCTCTATGGTTATGAGTCTTGTTAAATGTACACTTTTCTTTTGTGTGCTGTTTCTGCATCTTCTGTTTCAACTTTGCATACCTCTGTAATAATATATTTTTCTCCTTAGTTTTTCTCTTACTGTTGTCCTTCCCGGGATTATAAATTACCATATGAACAATGTCATTTTTTTGTAATATTTAATCATGTTAAAAATGTTAATGAATTAATGAAATGGCTACATCACATGAAGAGCGACAAGCACAAGGTTGGTGGAAGACGTAATGGAGGAAGACGCCTTATCATTTACCACATGGCTTTATAATTCACGTCCTTACTTCGAGTATCACTGAATATATTGATCCTGTTGTTATGTACATAATTTTATTTATCACTATAATATGCAATTTACAAATGCACACCAAGTTAAAAGTAATAAAGATAATATATTTAACCCGTCTAAATAATTAATTAATATTTTAAATCCGAGTAAAGATATGAGCCTTTTATATTGGGCACCCTTTTTGTAATAATGAATCGGTAATATTAATGATCGTCTGCCCCCGCGCTTCAGGTAAAACCTTCCAACGTTTAAATTGAAATTATACAAAAATGTTTGAGAACACTTTGCATATTCATGAGATAAAATGCATATTAATGAATAAGTTGCACTTACAAATGAATGGGGTAGGGTGACAGGGGAGCGTGGAAGACCGTGGACTTGGATATCATTTGAAAATATCGTAAAAACTATGATTTTGCCGTAATTTAGTCTTCTGCCCTCGACACTTGAAATGATTGAGTCGAAGATGTATGATTATAAATTGCGATGAAACTGCAAATGGAACTCTGCTGCATATTAACACAATTCGACTGTAAATAAGCAAAACCGTTTTAGCCATAAAATGATAATTTTCACGATGAAAATGAATATTTGCTCATCGTGCAACTAATTTTAAATCTTGATTTTCATATGAGGATGTTTTTTTTTCCGGGAGTGATGTAAAATATTGCATTTCTATGTATAATATTATGAGATATGAGGTTTTACTTATTTCACCGATAGTAAAAAAAACAAAAAAAAAAACAAATGATGATATAGTTTTTAGTATCAAAAATACCCTTTTAGACTATAATGATTTTACCATATTGTCAATTGAAAATTATTCTATCTGACACCAAAAAATTGTGGCTTGAAAGGTTTTACCTATTTACAGTCGATATTAAGATATTAAGATATTAAAATATTAAGATATTAAGATATTAAGATATTAAGATATTAAGATATTAAGATATTAAGATATTAAGATATTAAGATATTAAGATATTAAGATATTAAGATATTAAGATATTAAGATATTAAGATATTAAGATATTAAGATATTAAGATATTAAGATATTAAGATATTAATATATTAAGATATTAAGATATTAAGATATTAAGATATTAAGATATTAAGATATGAAGATATTAAGATATTAAGATATTAAGATATTAAGATATTAAGATATTAAGATATTAAAATATTAAGATATTAAGATATTAAGGTATTAAGATATTAAGATATTAAGATATTAAGATATTAAGATATTAAGATATTAAGATATGAAGATATTAAGATATTAAGATATTAAGATATTAAGATATTAAGATATTAAGATATTAAGATATTAAGATATTAAGATATTAAGATATTAAGATATTAAGATATTAAGATATTAAGATATTAAGATATTAAGATATTAAGATATTAAGATATTAAGATATTAAGATATTAATATATTAAGATATTAAGATATTAAGATATTAAGATATTAAGATATTAAGATATTAAGATATTAAGATATTAAGATATTAAGATATTAAGATATTAAGATATTAAGATATTAAGATATTAAGATATTAAGATATTAAGATATGAAGATATTAAGATATTAAGATATT
>JAHDVE020006760.1:0-79844 GCA_022606495.2 Halesus radiatus
TTAATTGATAAACTAAAGTTCTTAAAAACTTAAGACAAGATTTTTGTGCATAGCGCAAAGGGTAACAATTATTATTTTTATAAACAATAATTTATTAATCTAAAACACTCATCCAAATTGAAAAAAACCTTCCGAGCAAAGATAAATGTCGCCGGCAGGACTCGAACCCGCACCCTTCTAATGTCCGGTCAGATGCTGTACCGTTGAGCTACGTCGGCTTATCGCAAACCCGCCAAGTTAATCAATATATACTAGTGTTCCATTCAATAATTACTGTTTTTATTATATTTTCACCTGTAAACAACCAACTTTATTAATATGAGAGAGGCTTGTAACGGCTAAATCCCTCAAATAGATGGCGTCGAGACAATTTATGTCTACATTTTATTGGTGAAAATTGCTTTGACTTGTCAAATATTTATTAATTGATAAACTAAAGTTCTTTAAAAGTTAAACTAAAGTTCGACGCCATCTATTTGAGGGATTTAGCCGTTACAAACCTCTCTCATACTAATAAAGTTGGTTGTTTACAGGTGAAAATATAATAAAAACAGTAATTATTGAATGGAACACTAGTATATATTGATTAAATTGGCGGGTTTGCGATAAGCCGACGTAGCTCAACGGTAGAGCATCTAACCGGACATTAGAAGGGTGCGGGTTCGAGTCCTGCTGGCGACATTTATCTTTGCTCGGAAGGTTTTTTTCAATTTGGATGAGTGTTTTAGATTAATAATTATTGTTTATAAAAATAATATAATATATTTGCTTAAATTCGTATTTTTTATTAATATAACTGACAATTAAAATGTACGTTGTTTGAAAATATTAGTGAAGGTACCATGGCGGCATGGATTAAATGTAGAAGCACTTAAATTTCGGATTTTTAACAGTTTTTCCTTGGGGAAAGCGCTTGGAAAAGCTTTCAAACACCTGTGGATAAAGATAATATAAAAAAATTTATAGCCGAAAGGGATAATAAAAATTTGTTAAATTATGAAAAAATAAAACTGAATTTATGTTTTTATTTTATTATTTAGAGTCACCTAATTAACAGTCAAGACTGTCCGGACTTAGCGGGATTATAACACCCCCGATCGAGAAAATTTGTGTAGTTCGATTCTCGTTCTGGTGAAAACCCATCGTTTAGAATCGGAATTTTGCTTGAAATGTGTATGTTGTCCAAATCTGAATAGCCAGGTACTTTCCAATCTTAATCCTACCCATCTCCATTCCCTCTTATTCCGTACAGCCTCACAATATACCACATATAGGGTATTCATATCATTAAACAATTTTAAAAACGAATATGCAACTTTTTTATGGAGAAAGGAAAAAGGAATAGAGAATGTAAGGTTGGGTTGGGTTATCAATTATAGTGGATGAGTTTTATGAAGCGATTGCTTCTTATTACGCTGTAATAGATTATTTCAGGCCTAGTTGTATTATATAGAGTCACTACCCTCATAATTGACAGCCCTGCCATCATCACTGCTATTAAATTCCATGTACCTACGAGGAAAGCAAGACAACTATCAGTCACACTCACTAACCAATAGGGTGCATGATCGGGGCAACAAGTTTGGGAATATTGTTGATATATTTGCTGACTCCATTTATAAAATAAAGTATCATCTATACTGGCACTTTGATGAATCCTGGAATTAATTTTTATAGCGTGTGTAATGCAGTGTTTACGATTGGTGTTATAATATTGTAAATTAATTAAAAAATATACTTTGTTTTCACCACTTTATAAATATACATAGATATCTACATGTTTCGAAAGCGATGCTTTCATCCTCAGAACTATATAAATACTTTAATAATAATTTCGAAACATATGTATATAATGTCGACATATATGTACATTTATAAGGTGGTGAAAACAAAGCATATTTTTTTAATTAATTTATTAATAATGACGCCACAAAGTGAATACCAATCGTTTGAAGAAATTATAATATTCTTTTTGTTTTCTATTTTAGGTCACTGTTAAGCGTTTTAAAAATATTGTATAACATTTCTTCATGATTTAAAAACTATGTGTGCTTATAATTTTCGATAGCTCTTATGTTCTGTCCTTAAATTCTAGGTAAAACCCCAGCTGGACGTAAAATGAAATAAATAAAAATATAATATAATCACATTATAATTATATTATAATTACGTTAATTCTAATTCAGATTAATGTAAGAATTAACTTTTCATAACAGGTTACCAGTGTCATAAAGGCTACCTATAACTTCTCTATATGTAAAAAAACTAAAGTTTGTCTGTCTGTCCTCGATTTTCTCAAAAATTACTAGACCGGTTTCGCTAAAAAGAGCACAGCTTATTCTTATTAGTTTCGGAAAGGTTTAGAGAGTAGTTTGAATGAAATCCAATATGTAAAACTGTTGCTATAACGTTTTAAAATTAGTATTAACAACATTGAACCCGCCATGTTGTATTGAGGTCAGCCCATAGATATCCACTCTGGTTAGCCACAGATTATATATTCAAAAGAAGAACGCTTGTTTTGGTAAAATATTTTCAAATGGAAAACACAAGTAGGAACTTTATTATTTTGAAATTTAAAAAAAAAAAAAAATTTGGAAAGAAATAAAAAATTATTTGTTTCTTTGTTTACAGATAGTAATAGTCGTCACAATGCATTACTTTCGCTGTCAAATCGATTATGGCACCCGAACGACCAGCAAGAATTCACATCTTCATAACTTTATTCCAAACAAATATGTATCCCGAGCAAGTCCGGGTACACATCAGCTAGTTATAAAAAAAAATAACTATCCTGATCAAAACAAAAACTAAGAAAAAAATCTAATCAATACATATTAATTCTTGTATCACCTTTAAACACATCCACGTGAACACCTCAGCGCAGGTCCCCTACTGATATGTTTTCGATACGTTCCCTCTTCAATAATACACTGCCAAATAACTGCATGGTACCGTTTTAATTAAATAATAATAAATTCCCACTTTGAATAAGGCACCAAATTTTAGTTTAACTAACTAACTAACTAACCATCACGCCGTTTCCCCGCAGGGGTAGGCAGAGAGGACGGACCGCCAAACAACTCGATCTTGGCATACACTTCTTGCTTCATTAACATTCATACAACGCCTCATACATTCTCTTCTGTTATTCCGACTTCTGACATGGCCCGACTCGAGTATTTGATTCACTTGATCGTGCCATGTCTTCCTCGGGCGTCCCGGCTTCTTCTTCCATTCACATTTTTTTTTATTTTTTTTTTTTTATTGTTTATTCATCCAAAGAACATAAATACATACAAGGTAAAATAAGAAAGAAGCAAAATATGTAGTCCTGCAAAGCGGTCACATGACAGCTTGTCTGCAGGTTCTACAAAGATTAATTAGTCCTAATAATAATAGTAATATGTATTAATCTTAAATAAAATAGGTACTTACATTTGACGTTAACATTATAGGTACATTAACTTAGCCATTAAGTATACATAGATAAAAATTTAAAGATACAAAGAAAAAATTTAAAGATACAAAGAAAAAATTTAAAGATACAAAGAAAAAATTTAAAGATACAAAGAAAAAATTTAAAGATACAAAGAAAAAATTTAAAGATACATAGATTGCTCATTTAAAATCCATAACTTCATCGATTTCACGCAAAGCCTCTCACTTTCCTCCAATTTATAACTTTCATTAAATTTATTGAAAATCACTGGCACTATGTATTCAAGAGTTCGACCTCCGTATTTATTTGAAATTTTTGAAATTTTTAGGCCTCTTCTTTCAGTGAATCTAGTGCTGTGTTTATGCACCAGTGGCTTTTTGTATTGGCTTTCTCCCGCATTATCTATAATAGTGATGTACCATAGGAGACCTTTTACAGGAAGTAGGCCCTCAGCACCGTATAATATTTTTAAATTTTTTCTTTGTCTGTATATCTTTAGTGTGACAATTTTTTTAATTATCGCAGTTTGTAAATTTTGGACATACTTAATATACGTAAAGCTTGTGTGACCCCAAGTTCGTATTCCATATCTCAGAATGGATTCTACCATGGAAAAATATATAAGTTTAAGTGTGTCATGTGGCAAGACAAATTTTAATTTATAGAAGCTACTCGATATAGATCGGAGCTGGTTACATATTTTGGCCACTAGCGTGTCCCACTTAAATTTATTATCTACTAATAATCCCAGATAAGCATAATCGTTTGTAAAATCGATCGTGTCACAGTCACAATTTTTTTCAATTTTTTTTATGTATGCATTCAAAATGATGTGCAATTGGTTTTGGTAAATTCCACATTTTCACACTCAGTGACCTTATATACATACATTTGGTTTTCTTAACATTAATAATTAGTCCTACATCATGCGCCCATTTGAGAAGTTCATTAAAGTCTAATTGTAAATCTTGAAGAGCTATTAAGGGATTTTCATTTGATACTACAAGTGCAGTGTCATCTGCGAAAATGAATCTAAGAGCTTTTTTAAATAATTTGGACATAGCAGTAACATATATAATGTACAATTTAGGACCTAGAATTGACCCCTGTGGTACACCTGATTTTACATATCTACATTTACTCATTTCATTTAAAATCTTTACCTTCATTTTTCTATTCGATAAATAGTTTTTAAAAAAAGAAAGGAGTTTACCACGGATTCCTATGGCATCAAGTACATTTATTATTTGTTTATGGCAGAGTGTATCAAAAGCTTTTGAGTAATCAATAAAAAGTACCAGTATGTGTTTTTGAGAGTTTAGCTGGGAATTTATATAATTGGAAAAGTTTGCAAGTAGTTTATCACAACTTTTTTTTTTCTGGAACCCAAACTGGCATTCATCGATAATACCCAATTTATTTAAATATTTATCTAAATTTATCGAAACATATTTTTCTAAAATTTTTCTAATGCAGGTAATATAGAAATTGGCCTGTAATTATTTATAGAAGAGTGGTCTCCATTTTTAAAAATAGGTCTTACAATGCTACATTTTAGTTCCTCGGGAATTTCACTCGTATCAATTATCATGTTAATAAAGTGAGCAATTATAGGGCTAAGTAATTTGACATGTTTTTTCAAATCATACATACGAATTAGGTCTACGCCAGGTGTCTTGGAATTTTCATACCTACAATAATACATTCAATTTGCTTGGTATTAGCTCTTGGTAGGTACATTGAATGCGGTAGATATTCCTGTACGCAGTCAGACGCTCGGACATCACATTCATGCAATAACTTATTAACTCCCTCATCAAAGAAGTTAGCAAAATTTTCTGCCACTATATTAGTAGGTTGAGACTTTAAGAAATATTTAGATACAACTGCATCACAGCTGGATTTATTTTTTCTTCCTAAAATTTTATTTATTTCATTCCAAGTTTTTTTAATATCCTTAAAACAGTGATTAAATTTGTTATTGTAATATTTTTTTTTGCGTACAATATTTGCTTATTTAGTTTATTTCTGTATTTCTTGAATTCGTTTTCATATTTTTTGTTGGTTGGCGTGTTTTTCCATTTTCTCCATAGTGCATCTCGTAGTTGTATATTTTCAATGAGCAAATCATTCATCCAGGTTTTTTGGTTATTGCGATATTTTTTTGTCAATACTTCTGTAACGCTACTATTTTCATAAATATTTTTAAAAATTGATTTAATTTCTTGATACATGGTATTAGGTTCAGATAAATTTAGCATTTCTTTCCAATCAGTCATTGTGATTAGCAGATCAACCTTTTTTTCAGATAGTACAGTATGGCATTCGAGGTGCGATTTGTCAATTTTACAGGTACAGAAATCAATAGAAACGGCAGTTAGGTAGTGATCTGCTATCCTTGTTTCACAAACGCATCACCTGAGTTCGGTGTTATCTTTTTCTCTTAAATAAATATGATCTAGACACGTTGCAGTTACATAGTTAGTTAACACTGCTTCACGTGTGATATCATATATGCATCTAACTAAACCGAAGATAGACATTAAATTTTCATATTGCACTACTGTTGAGTCGTGTTGACTTAAAATATTTATGTTCATGTCACCAAGAATCAAAATAGATTCTTTAATATCAATATTTTCAAAAATTGTTTCCAGTTCATCAAGAAATAATTTTTTATTTGTATTTGGAGGTCTATAGATTCCTAATAAATGCACACGTTTATGTTTGTTAACAGAAATGGTTCCGTAAACGCATTCGAATTGAGTCGGCATTATATCTATTTGTTCAAAAGTAAGGTGTTCTTTCACGTAGACAATAATTCCCCCACCCGATCTTTTGTTTCGGCAATAGTGGTATGAATTAAAACCCGTTAGTTTGTATTGATTCACATTATTTACATTTATCGAGGTTTCACACAGCATGATAATGTCAATATTTTTCAAAGAACTAGAAATAATTAGGAGGAGAGTATCCCAATACTTTGATAAGGATCGAATATTTAAATTTAGGGCAGTTATTATATTATTTCCTAAAATAAGTTTTTTTTCGGTCCAGTTTTCAAAATGTCGCGTCCGTTCATAATCTATTTCTGTTATATCAAAGTTTCCGTTTAAATCACCCATATTTATAATGTAGAAAAGAAACGTGAATTATTTAAAATACACATATTAGGCGTTTATAAAGGCAGACTAGATAGACACATAATATTAAGTCAGTTAACAATTTCGATAGGTTCCTAGACAGATGATGGTTTTGTTCGGACCGAGGTAGGTGAGATAATTGGCACCAGTCAATGCGTTGTATCTGTTTCATGCCTGAATATATGAGGGTCATATATTCTCCTTACACTCCTTTCTTCGTTCATTCGCTCTACATGCCCAAACCATCTTAGCGTCCCTTTCTTAATCTTGCTCACTACGCTCACATCAGCCTTGCATTCTTTACGAATCTCAACATTTTTCACTCGATCATACATGGTTTTACCACACATTCGTCTCAGAGATCTCATTTCTACAGCATTCAGTCTACTTTCATCCTTCCTCTGCCAGTTTCATGCCTCACTGCCAAACATCAAGGTTGGTATCAGCACTCCATTGTGGACTGCTAGCTTCGCTTCCTTGGACAACTTTTTGTTTGCGCCAACCGCGTTCAGTCCTCCGTTAATGGAGTTTCCTGCATTCACCAATATCCCTATCAGTCTTTCCATCTCTCGTTAACATACTTCCCAAATACACAAACTCATTGACCTGCTCCAAGTATTCATCATTCACAACTATATTGCATACTGTTTTCGTACTTTATTATTTAGTTTGACATATTTAAACATATTTTTCTTCTTAAACCTGCCTTACACCCCGCATAATAAGACACCGCGCAAAGCACCTTTATTATACTGTCAATAAATGTGTTTAGAAATTAAATAAATCAATCAAAAAATTAATAAAAAATATTTTGAATAAACCACTATTTAACATAATGTAAATATCATCATATTTTGGAAACGAAGCTCCCCTCAACAATAATAGACAAAAAATAAACATAGAAAATAATAACGTATGAATCGACAAATTACAAACATACGAGTAAACAAGAATTAACAATAAGTGATGAAAGCAGGTAATTAATTAATAAAAAAAAATATATGAATAAACTTAAAAAATACAAATATTATTATCAAATATTAATTTTTATTAGAAATATAAAAAATATGTATTATTTTTTGTATTTATTATAAACAAAATTAAGGAACAAACAAAGCATGAAAGTTAAATATTATTCTTCTTATAAATTTTAATAATAATATTCTAAAGATACGAATTAATGTCGCAATAGATTTAATAGAAACCAATTTTTAAAAATATTTCATTTTTAAAAATATGTAATTGACTATTAACACTTTTTCTAATTTCTTAAAATTCAAATTTGTCTAATTGTAAACCAGTTGTATTCGCATGTAATTTTTTTTTAAATTTATTAACATTTTTAATGAAAATGACATTTTACTAAATAAATCATGCTGATAATATCTTCGGATCTGTAATATTTTACATAAAAAAGGTTCGTTAATGTTCAACATCTATAAATACTCTGTACAGTCTACCCTTCGCAGGGTTTCGAACCAGATCTCAACTTCTTACCGCTCAGCCTCGACACTCTTCAGAACTTCGCATCGATAGTTTCAGTTTACAAACTTTTTGATGAATCCTTTCGAAAACTTTTTGAATACGAGCACAAGTGTATTCCTGAAACTTTCCATTATATTTCACTTCCGCTTTGAGTTCTGTTTACAGAATATTGATGTTTGATTTTTCTGTTCTGTTCTGGTTAGTTCTGAATAGTTCTGAATAGTTCTGGCGACATGTGAGCAGGTTCCCCACTGAAAATTTTGATTAAAAAAGTTAAATGATTGTTGAAATTCTGGATGAAGGGAGGCGATAAAAAGCTTTTTTTGATATGGTGTAAAACTGAATAGAATGCTGTCAAAATACTACATTACTACTAAGACGGGCAAAATTTTCCGATTGTTGATGTCCTTTCAATTTGTGAAATGTTTTTTTTACTAATTTGAATAAATTGTGCTAGTTCACAAGTTATTTATTTAAAATAATATATAGTATATTTACACGTTCCAGAGTGGTAGATATTATCAGTATCCCTCTGGTGAAAGACCACCATTCAGAATCGAAATGTTGGTTGAAATGGCTTTAGCCATGTTTGGTGAACAGATCTGAATAGCCAGATACTTTCCCACTTTCCTCTTCCCTATCTCCTCCCCCGACTCGATGCCTTCAGCCTCACAACATATCCCAATTGGGGATGCCATAGACTCACCGGCTCCAGACGGTTGGGAGCAGCTGGAACTCTAGTGTGGTACATAAAAATAAAATTTAAAAACCTACTGGTAGTCAGAATATATACTCATTAAAATCTTACTAAATCAACTTACTACGGTAAGAGGTGATCATATACACATATATTGTTGATCATCTACGTATGCCTAATCAGAAAAGAGGAGTTGTGTTTTTTTATGGCCCGACATATATAATGGTTTGAAATTAGATTGTTTTAACATTAGGTTTTGTAAATTGGTTTTCATTTTTCATAAGTTTGTAATATTTCTGATTTTCTTTGAGATTATTCTCTCGACACATTTTAATAATAGAAACGTACTTAAATATATTTTCGACGCTTGGTACTTGAAATAATTTGAAAGGTGATTTTATTGATTCTTTGTGAAACTTTTACGGAATTAAGATTTTTTTCATAAGAACCATTCACTTTGTGGTTTGATATCACATTAAATAAAACAAACACTCTGTTACAAACCAACGAATTTATTTTATTCTGTTGCATTTACTATCTATTATTATTGATATATGTTAACGTTGTTTCTCTCTTACAAGTAATAATTTTCTATTGTTGTCTCCCTCTAATATTTTGTTCTCTTTTATCTCTCTTTTGTATTATCTCTATTTTTTCTGTAACTGCATATAACCGATAACTCCGTATTATTCTTTAGTTATTATATTTGCCGTGCCGAAGCTTTAGCTAAGCGAAACCGGTTGGCGAAAAATTAAATATTTTCGTGGTTTATTCACAAAGTGTTTGTTTCAATCAATAAGCCAACAATTCCCAACAAGCCCTCCATTGATATGCTTGGTGTAACCTTAAGTGAACAGCTCAGGTATGGGGGCTCCATCGAAACCCGAGTAAAGTTAACCTCTCAGAAGCTGGGCGTATTGTACAGAGCCCGCAGATACTTTAATAGTACACAACTGTTGACCCTGTACAAATCGCAAGTGCGCCCCATTGTAGAATTTGGCAGCCACCTCTGGTCGGGAGTCCCAAAATATCTGAAAAAAAACCTTGACTCCTTGTGCAGAAACGGGCGGTCCGTTTGATAGATTCGCCTATCTTAACAAATGGGTTGCAATCTTGGAGCACAGACGTCGGGTGGGAATGCTGTCCTTGTTCTACCGGTATTTTAATGGAAGATGCTCCGAGGAACTAGCGTCATTGATCCCTTCGGCACCGGTGTATAGTCGGGAAACACGCCAAACGCTCGCCCAACATTTGCACACGGTTGACGTTTGTCACATGAGAACGGTTTGTCGCTTCTACGACTCGTTCTTGTGTTCAACAGCTCGGCTGTGGAATGATCTGCCGGCCTCTGTGTTTCCTCCATCCTATAACATGGGTCTCTTCCAGACCCAAGTTCACTCCTTCCTATCCTCTAAAAGACCCTCCACACAGCATCCCCAAAGATGATATAGGCCTTGAGGGAAATTATTTCCTCCTTAGTCTCCTGTGTGGAGTTACTGTAAAAAAAAAAATCATGTCCGTATGATGCCCGTATTCAGTAGCCATCAGAAATAACGTAGGCCAATGCATATAAATAGTGAGTTGCTGCGTAAGTTCATAGCGCTTTTGGTGTGTGTATTTCGAAACGTAATATTTAATGTTTGAATTCATTTGAATTCATTGAGGAAAAAAGCGTTAGGTACAAAAAGGGTCATATCTGACATTTCCTGCTGTTTGGGGTATAATCGAGGAGTTAAGAAGCCTTTAAGAAAAGCTTTACAAATAACATTTCTATTCAATAAAATAAATGCACCGCACGATATGCTTCTAAGGAAACGAATGGAATAAACCCAGGACGTGAAGAAGGGGGAGCTTTTGTGTGGGAAAATCATTAACGTACATTGCCTATACAGATAAACCCCTGGAAAGCGGAATCTACATGCCTATATCATTAACTGCCAAGTAGCACCATGCTATTTGTAAGAATAATTGTTTTCTGGAAGTATAACTGTTGGCCGAATAGCGCTGTAGAGCACAATACTTTTCATATTGGCGGATATTAGGTATGGGTACCTACCTAATAATTGCGACTAGAAGCACTTTATTTCATTTATTTTCAAAGATGTTTGGATCATTTGTAACTACAACAGTAACGCAAATGCTTGTTTTTAACCTTTGGAACACCGAGCGCCCGCGAATTAACACTTCCGTAGTGTCCCGAGGGTAATTTTTCGTAATAACTTACTTGTTTTTGACAAAATGATGTTTTTGTAAATGTTTTTTTTTATTAAATTTGATTTACGCAAAAATTTTAAAAATATTAAATGGAGTTCTACAAATTAAACACAAAAACAATTAATTAATTAATTGTACCATCTACACAGATAATGTGTAAATATATTAAAAATAATGTTTGTCTGTCTGTCCGTCCTCGATTTTCTCGATTATTACTGGACTGGTTTCGCTGAAAAGAGAACAGTTTATTCTTATTAGTTTTGGAAAGGTTTAGAGAGTAGTTTGAATGAAATCCAATATGTAAAACTATTGCTAGAACGTTTTAAAATTAGTATGAAAAACATTAATCCCATCATGTTGCATTGAGGTTAGGCCATAGATATACCACTCTGGTTAACCACAGAATACGTATTTAAAAGAAGAAAGTTTGTTACGCAAGTACATACATACTTAAGAACTTTATTATTTAAATATATTTTGAAAAATAAATGTTGGAATGAAAAAAAAAAAGAATATTTCTTTGTTTAGATATAGTAATAGTCGTCACAAGGCATTACTTTCGCTGTCAAATCAATTATGGCACCCAAACGACAAGCGAAAATTCACAACTTCATAACTTTCTTCCAAAAACAAATAATCAGCTAGTACATTTATAAAAATTGTATACTTGTATATCTATCATAATATAGAATAGCTACTAACATTCAGAGAAATGATTTTTTCATGTTGCCGATCGGATACGCTGGCGTTCAACTGATGCAAACTTAGTGATTCCGTTCAACACCGTATTTTTTCGTTTTAAAATATGACACCACCGAATTCAGGAACAATGAGCTGACGTCACCCCTTTTTTATCATTTATAACTGTTAAGGCTAAATGAAACGAATTTCAGCCATGATGTCAGGTATTGCTAATACACCGTTCAATAGTTTATGAGCCATAAGTAGTAATGCTATATCATATATCTCTTCTAGAACTTAGGCTGCAAATACCCAGCATTCCCGAGATGAAAGCTGTTGGAAACAGCCATGGGTAAAAACCGAACTCTCTCATGTAGAGTAATCGTAAGAATTTCTTTTGGATTTTCTCGACCCTAAACGATGGCTTTTAAATATAATTTATTGCTTAAATGTGAAATGGAATAAATTGTTAATGTAGATTTAAAGATCAAGTCCTTCAAGAAACTTATAAAAATACAATATATTATTATAAAACTAAAATACAGTATTTTTATAAGTTTTTTACGAGATTTGCGCTTTAAACTTACAATAAAAAAATATTCCCTTTCGTATTCCGCAGGTATACACGCCAACGAAGAATCCATTTCTATATTTAAAAGCATTAAGTGCTAAAAGTGTTTTTTTTTTTCAAATAAAATATTTCAATAGGCGCCATCTGTGAGCGCGTATCACGTTTCGTTCAACCTTAATAAGCTTACTCTGCACCAAACAGACGTGTTGTAATTTTCACTCTTCGAAATACTGAGGCTGTTGTTGATTGTTGTTGTTGATTCGTCACATTCCACAGAGCAATATTCGCTTAGTAGTATTACACCGCAAAACACCTGCAAAACTAAAGCGATTTATGCGGGCAATATTTATTTAGTCTTTAAATTAAGGCTGGAAGTAAGCTGTCTTTAGTCCGATTATGCTTAGAATACCTGCGGCTTAACTCATCAAATAGAAACTATCGGACGGACAGCTATTACTTACCTTACCTTATCAGTTCACTTTAATACCTGCCCCAGCCCATTTAATAAATTGACGTGTTATTGTTTATCCCCACTAATAAATGTATTCTTCCTTCCAAAAATTATAATCAAAACATCGTACCTAGCTACAGCAACAATGTATTTGGTATATTGATCCGTGCGACAAGCACGTAGCATGTCCACAGTCCAGTTACCACTCAAAGTAATGCAATAACTTTAAGTGTGTGAACAATTTACTTGGTCTATTAAAACAGCTTCAGTTTGAACACTTCTTTTTACTCGTGTAGTATTGTTTTGTCAACGGGTTTAGTAACAAAGCTCCACTGCAGACTGCTAGTCTCGCTTCCGTTGACGAGTGTTTATTTGCGAATTCTGTCTTTAGTCGTTATTTAATTGAATTTCCTGTATTCGCCCTTTTGTCAATTTCCTCGTCAGCCTTCCCATCCTCCGGAACGTAGCGCGGGGTTGCTACTAAAAGCTAGTAACTACCAAAAACTTATTTTAGAGTAAACGAAATATTATATATTAATTGTTTTTGTGTTTAATTCGTAGAACTCCATTTAATTTTATAAAAAATCAAATTTAATATTATTATCATGTTCCGAAAGTATTTTATTTTTTTATTATTGTGACAGCTGTTTCGGCGTTTAAGGCCATTTTCAAACTGCGGATAATCCACATTGTGACGACTTATTTATATGATTTATTTACTCCTACTCCTTTTAAATTTGGACGGGTAATGATTTATTATCGGTAAAACCGATTTAGTTGAAAAACAATTCAAAATCTGAATTCTGTGAGGTTTTCACATCTATAATGTGTTTGCTCGTATTTAACTGACAGTCTTTTCTTAATTGATTTATTTAAATGTGTTGTATTGTTTTGATAATTTGAACATACTGAGAAGTGGTGAATATATAATTTTCCTTACTTTATTAATTAATGTTATATTAGGATCATTCGTTCGTTTGTTAATTTCTAATTGTTCAAGTAAATTTAATCTTAGGCCCTTTATTTCTATATGTAAGGGTTTAGGTTTGTTGTCGTCAAGCGTGACGTGATTATTTACTAAAAGATATTCCGCGAATTTTGAACAAGTTCTTTTATTTTTGTAACATCCTATATGTTCTTTGAATCTAGTTGAGAAAGCCCTTCCCGTCTGCCCTATATAGGTAGCGTTGCAGTTTATAGGGCAGACGGGAAGGGTCATCAGGGGTTTAGTTTAACAATATTATGTAATACAACAATAAATAAATGGATAAATAAAACCATTACCGCAATGATAGAACAATATAGGTACATATAGGATGTGTGATCAATGTGTACAAATTGAAAAAATATAATAACCGAAAAACTGTTATATGGTAAAAAGTGATAACAGACTTTAATTACATAATTATGCTATTAATTGCTATTTCAATTAAATAATATTAGATTATATTTTAAGATATCGGCAAGTATCACACGAGTTGAGAAATTCGAAAACAGTAGTACAGTTGTGTTACAGTAAGAACAGACTGTCAATATAATAGTTGCACTTAAACAATTATAAAGATATCCGCAGATACCAAAGAGATATACAATCAAGTAGACTGTCATATTTGTTTAAAAGACAGCATAAGACAACAAAATGGCGTCATTACAACAGATATCAAGGAGATTGACAAGATGGGGTTCAGTAGAAAACAGGTAACTTAATTGAGTGTCGAGTTTTTTTATTAGTTCACAATGTAAAATACATTCTTTACTAGTAGGTATTGTGGGTTTCACTTATTACACGAAAACTATTTCTACGGGTAATCTGCACATGGTCCAGTGGGGAGATTACCAGTCATCTCGATTTTGGCATTGAAAGCCACGGAGAGCGGATGGTACTTCCGGTAGCGGGAGGTTTTGGTGTGGGGCGGACACGCGGCTCGGCTTCCGCTCGACGACCGGTTTCAGACGATTCAAGAGAAGGGTCAGCAGGAGGCCAGTGGCGCTGGACTGTTGTCTGGTGGTGATTCCTACAGCTGTGGGTATGCGCCTTGGTGGGACCAAGGCATCAAAGGGCTGGAGGCGAAGGCCACTCGACTGCACTCGAACGGTGGACGTTTGGGTTAATAAATAATAATAATAGTTTTGAGAGAATAATAATATAGACTGTTTTCAAAGAATAACAATAGTTTTTCAGATAATTATAATTATATATATACACGAGTATAATAAAAGTTTTATATTCAGAATCGGCATTTGCTGATCTATATGAATATATATTTTTAAATCCATTATATTTTTCAATGCAGTTCCTTATTCGCTGTTCCCAACTATCCTAGGGATTCAATAATGTTGAAATTTATTCCACATTCTATAAAGGGGATGCTTATTTGAACTGATTACATTCCTTTATTACATTCCTTTTACAATTATTTTTAAACTGACTGATATGTCAACGGGTTCTTAAAACATTCCATATTTAAAATAAAATAAGCGCATATAAATTACAATACTATTATTAAATTATTTTTTTTAAAATGCTTATACAATTTAAAAATGGTACATAAATCAAAAATAAAAAGGGTACTAAAATATAATAAAAAATGTATAAAAAGAAAAAAGAAAAGATTTGCACAAAAAATCTTTTTACATAACTATTTTTTTAGCATACATCTGCTTCTGAGAATTAGTTTCATTTTTTTTATTAATTTGATAATATATTTTTCATTTTCGGGACACCGTATTCGAAGGTTCTTTGACCGTATTTATTTAGGTATCTGAGAATTAGAAGACCATCGTTTCCAGTTAGTCTTGTGTTATAAGCATGTTTCACTATTTTATTATATTCAGATTGAGATGCGTGCTAACTCGCTAAGCCACAGTATAGCACGAACGAGTAATAAATTCACAGAATTGTTTAGCAATGATTTAGGTACATTATGAAAAATTAAATGGTTGGAATAGACAAAACTTTTATAATATAACTTTTATATGATAATGTAAAAACCTGACCTAAATAATGTAAAAAAACCCTACTGATGAAAATGCTAAAGTAAAATCTTTATTAAATTATTCCTTTTTATACATTATAATCCCTTTATCGGAGATTGAATTTTACGAATCTTAGCATTTAGACTTTTTTTAATGAGATACCACAAAGAACCCCACTTCTTAAAGCCAGGAGGAAAATGATGGTGAAATAATAAACACCTAATTATTCATTAATGAACATAGGCATTAAAACCAACTCACCTGTATTAATTGTTTTTTTTGTTTAATTCGTAGAATTCCATTTGATTTCTGTAACGTAAATACTGACCCCGCTTATAAAGGCATCACTTATATTGTCTACGGAAGAGGTTCGAGGAAATATCTATGGGAGACATCCGATGGAAGGAAGGGAGAGCGAAGACAAGATGGCTTCGGACGTGACTTGACACGGCGGACAGATCCGGTAGTTTTTGGAAAGGAGATATATGTTTTTAATTGTGCTGTAATATACATCTGAGCCAACGAGCGTTTTCAACTCCATATACCCGAAGTGGGTAGGAAGGCAATTTAATTATGGATGGTGACTTGGAGGGACAATAATCCATCTGCGCGTGCAGGAGCGCTGGATTTTAAATGAAACCATGCCAATGATGACCGAGAAATAACGTCGGAGTGAAAGGTACCATCTTCTCGTATTTACTGGATTCCACCGGATGAGGTTTGCTGTGGCGGATGGCGCGGCCGTGAGACGTCCCAAATCTCGCGGATGGCGTATTGAGGAATCGGCAATCATCGGGACAAGCGTGGACCTCCCTGGTGCAGAAGACGAGATGCCGTCCACAAGAGCCATCCTAATTAATTCTATATATTTCGTTGTAGTACTAATCCTCCTCTCTATTTTGTATGGTAAGGACAACGTTACACTTTGTATATCCATTAAACCTCATGATGTATCAAAACAGGGTTTCATTTCTGTATCAGGAAATACATTCCGCTTCCCGTGCTGCATACATCGATTCCACCCACGAATACTGAGATAAGAGTCGAGCATCTAAACGTATCCGTTATTACGTTACATTTCTTTTTTTTTTAATAATGTTAATCAATTTTTGCAAGTATTTTTTTTTTTAATTGTGACAGTTGTTTCGGCTATCAAACAAACTATGGTTAGGCCACATTGAGACGACTTATTTATATGATTCTTATGATTTTTATGGCGCCTAAATTGATTTATTACCGATGAAACTGATTTACTGAGAAAATAATTGTGATAATAGATTCTCTATTCTGTGAGGTACTTAAATTTGGAATCTGTTTTCCACAGCATTAAATGTCGATGTTTTCTTAATTGATTTATAATGACGTGAATGCTATTGGCTTATTTAAATGTGTTATATTGTTTAGGTCTTGTGAAAACACTGAGAAGTGGGGAGTAAATAATTTTCCATA
Organism: Halesus radiatus; assembly: GCA_022606495.2. Taxonomy (NCBI): domain Eukaryota; kingdom Metazoa; phylum Arthropoda; class Insecta; order Trichoptera; family Limnephilidae; genus Halesus; species Halesus radiatus. The sequence goes on from JAHDVE020006760.1 coordinate 17,110, forward strand.
CTTTATTAACAAATGTGATAATGGGATCATTCGTTCGTTTATTAATTTCCAATTGTTCAGGAAAATTACCCACTTTCTTTAAAAAAAAATACGAGTTCAGACTAAAAATATTGATATACCGAAAGCCTTCCACTAATGAACCAATTATAAATAATGTAACTTTCCAAATTATTCTGCACTTTCCATAATTTTAAATTTGCAAACTCTGGCTATATAAGTCTAAATCCTCACTGTCACGGAGCTCCTTAAATTTACCTTTAAATGTTAAATTGAGGAAACAGTTTACCTTTTTTTGATTGGTGATACGTCCAACTTGACTTTTACATAGATTTTTAAAACAGAATAATAATAATAGTTGGATGATTTGTATAGCGCCGTTTTTGTGAAAAATCACCTCAAGGGCGCTGTACAAATATTTCTTAACTAATTATGTACAGACAGATACAGAAAAACATACTTACCTGGCAGGTCGCTTCAGATGAACACAGTTTTTAGAAAAATTTAATTATAGAGATGATAGTTTTACATGGTTATTTGTTTCTCCTTTTCTATTGATGTTATATTTATTAGATGATTGGTGGCACAGGAAGAGGTGGTATTTGTTGAATTATTGGTATTAATTTTTAGGACTGGAAAGTATTCATAAAATGAATTTTAGGATTCGAAAATATCTATAAAATTACCTTAAAAAGCGTGAGAAGCTTTTAATAAATATTAACATTTATTTTTTTTTTATTTTACACTTTGGTTATTTACAGTGTTGCGGGCTGTGGACGCATTTGCGCACCGATAGGTGAATTTTTAATTTTATTTTATAAAGAGCGATCAAAAATTATAAGTACGTAGACTTTTTAAACCATAAAGTAATGTTACACAATATTTTTCAAACAGTTACATAAAATAGAAAACTAAAACATTATTAAAACACAAATCATTGCCGCTATATTATACACACTATAAAAATCAATGATAGGATTCATCAAGGTGCTGGTATAGATGACGCTTTATTTTATAAATGGAGTCACCAAATATATCAATAATATTCCCAAACTTGTTGCCCGGATCATGCATTCTATCGGATAATGAATAAGACTGAGTTGGTTGTATATGGGTTGGAGAAAAATGTAACATTTTGTGTTTTGTTCCTCGTCGGTACATGCAATTTAATAGTGGCGACGATGGGATGACTGTCAATTAGGTGCTTAATGACTCTATATAATACAACTACGTCTGAAATAATTCTCCCGTCAGACGGCGGAATTAGATGCAATCGTTTTTAATTGGAAGTTTGAACTTAAAATGTATAATTAATTATTTATGTAAGGAGGGCTAAACAGATGAATTACACTCCACTTGACTTGTAACTAATGAAGTGTAGAGCGTTCTCACACAATCTAAAGATTTGAAATCAATTAAAGGTCTGCAAAGGAGGCCAAGCATCTTTAAAGCTTTATTAATGATATCGTCAATGCATGTAATGAATGCCAAATTTTCATTGAATAGTACACCTAAGTCACGAATTTGTGACACTCGTGTTAATTTAATGTATATTCATATAAGATATTACCTTTGTTTTGGATAATCGTATTAACTGACATATCTGAATGTTCAAAGATAAAGCATTTAACATTCATTAATTGATAAACTAAAGTTCTTAAAAACTTAAGACAAGATTTTTGTGCATAGCGCAAAGGGTAACAATTATTATTTTTATAAACAATAATTATTAATCTAAAACAATCATCCGAATTGAAAAAACCTTCCGAGCAAAGATAAATGTCGCCGGCAGGACTCGAACCCGCACCCGGCGGGTTAACTTGGCGGGTTTGCGATAAGCCGACGTAGCTCAACGGTAGAGCATCTAATCGGACATTAGAAGGGTGCGGGTTCGAGTCCTGCCGGCGACATTTATCTTTGCTCGGAAGGTTTTTTCAATTTGGATGAGTGTTTTAGATTAATAATTATTGTTTATAAAAATAATAATTGTTACCCTTTGCGCTATGCACAAAATCTTGTCTTAAGTTTTTAAGAACTTTAGTTTATCAATTAATAAATATTTGACAAGTCAAAGCAATTTTCACCAATAAAATGTAGACATAATCTGTCTCGACGCCATCTATTTGAGGGATTTAGCCGTTACAAGCCTCTCTCATACTAATAAAGTTGGTTGTTTGCAGGTGAAAATATAATAAAAAAAAACAGTAATTATTGAATGGAACACTAGTATATATTGATTAACTTGGCGGGTTTGCGATAAGCCGACGTAGCTCAACGGTAGAGCATCTGACCGGACATTAGAAGGGTGTGGGTTCGAGTCCTGCCGGCGACATTTATCTTTGTTCGGAAGGTTTTTTCAATTTGGATGAGTGTTTCAGGCTAATAATTATTGTTTATAAAAATACATTTAACATTCATTTAAATATAAGAAAATATATGATTTCCTACTATGCAATGGATTAACCTAAGTGTTTTCAGTTTTTTCTTGAATATTTTGTAGTTTATCTCTGTACTTATGTCCGTTGGTGAGTTATTGAATAACTTTATGCCTTTATATCCGAAATGATGTTGGGCTGCTGTTGTTCGTAACAGTGGTACCATTAGACCTCTTATGGTGTTATTTCCAACACTAATATTTGTTGCTGAGTATATATAGCTATTGACACCTTTATGTGTGTGGAGTAACGATACATTGTTATACATTTTTGGTAACGGTGAGACTGAAAAGAGTTTGAAAATACTGTTTGCTGGGAAGTCATATGGTTTCTTAAGAATATATTTTTTTAAATTAATCTGCTTTGTATTGTTTGAAGTGATAATAATAGCCAGTATACCTTTATTTTCTTATTTTACTTTTGTTGTGTTCTTTCTTCGCAATGATAAATCTCCTGTATACGGATACAACCTAGAGTTAAGAATCATCCCGGTTAATAGGCCTCGCTATAGTACACAACCCTCATTATAACAAGCGACCGTCATGGCGGCCCGTGTCATTTGTTATCCGGGAACATTTTCCCGCTGAAACCCATTGAACGTCGGATCAAAGGCTTTTACCTCATTAGCCGTGTTTACCTGTGCCTGTAGGTATGTTATATTACATGGCACATGGATATAAAACATAGCGACTAGTTAATATTATTAAATCGATTTACTTTTGTGTTTCCAAAGTTATTTTATATAGATATGTACATGTAGATACTCATACATTAAACCGCATCTTCCGTACTTGATCGTTACTGTGATTTTATCTACGGATCGAAAAACAATCATTTTCTTTCATTTTTTAACAGTAAAGCAGAAATCTATTTTCTTATCCTATTTTATCATTTAAAACATTTTTTATCCATAAAAAGAGCCAGAATCGGGCCCCTGGTAACCGTTATCTATTATATAATTTTTTAACATACAGAATACTAGCATACAATAATTATAACATGTAAAAAATAATATTACTGAGATATCCTAACTTTTAACAAGCTACGTTTTCGTCGTTAACAGTAATTTATAATAATGCTAGCTGATATGTACTCGGCCTCATTTTTTGGAATAAAACTATGAAGTTGTAAATTCTTGCTTGTTGTTTGAGCGCCATAATTGATTTGACAGCGAAAGTAATGCCTTGTGACGACTAGTACTATCTCTAAACAAAGATATATTAATTTGAAAATTTTATTTCATTCCAAACATTTATATTTTCAAAATGCATATAAATGATAAAGTTCGTAAGTAGGTACATACTTGTTTTTCCATTTTGAAAAATTTATATGAAAAAAACATCGTCTTTCGAATATGTAATCTGTGGCTAACCAGAGTGGTATATCTATGGGCTAACCTAAATAAAACATGGCGGGTTCAATGTTTTTCATACTAATTTTAAAACGTTATAGCAACAGTTTTGCATATTGTATTTCATTTCAAATACTCTTTAAGCCTTCCTGGTACTAATAAGAACAAACTGTACTATTTTCAGCGAAATCGGTTGTCATGAGAAAATCGGGGACAGACAGACAAACAAACATTATTTTTATATTATTGTAGGCGTAAAGTTACAAAGGGAAGCAATTATACAAAGAGTCTGTGGTAGAGGAAGTACTGCCTCAAATCAAAGCTCTGAGAAAAACAACATGGTAGTTCTTCGTCGAATTCAGCCACATTTCGTAATTGTCTGGGAAATCGCTATTGCGAAATAAGCAATAAAACAGCTACCTACAAACTGTTACCTAATATTGACTTATAATTTTGTGGTCAAAATGTTTCTATTTTAATAATAAAAAAAAGCTTTGTTCTGTATTCTTATGAAAATAATTCTAAAGAGAAATTTACGGATCATTTTTTGGGATGCTTTGGGGGGTAATTTTTAAGGAAGGGAAAGAGAGAAAGTTCTGGGAAAGACAAACGTATGAGGGGTAGGAATCCAGCTGTCAGTATGTCCAGAAGTGATGAACGTATTAATGTATAATTTCTTCAAAATATTTTTTTTATTGTATAATATTAATTATATACAGTGGGAACTTATACCCGCTAAGCCACTGCAAGTAGCTTGTCAGCAGGTTTTCACTTTTTGGAGTCATTAAAATAAATCAATTAAAGATTACTTTGTAATCATCACTTTATTAATATATTCTCGTACATATCAACGTGTATCGAATCCTTATCAGGACATACAGAATATTAAAAAATAATGATATAGACAAATTATAAACATAAACAAAAAATTGATAATGGTAGGTAAGTAATTGATCAAAAATGTTATTAAAAAATTATTATAAAACATTGAATAACAAATTTATATTCGAAATTAAAAAATTGATTATTTTTATTACTAATATTATATATATGAAAATAAAATGAAGAGATAGCTATTTTTTATATTTGATTATTAATTATATTTAATTGACTATTAACAATTTTTCTAATTTCTCGAATTTCAAATTTGTCTAATTGTAAACCGGTTGTATTTATATGTAAAAATTTTAAACCTTTTTTTATATCAAAAGAATTATTTATTTTCCAAAAACATGTAGATATTTACATTTTAAATACAGTTATTTTAAACAATGTAATTATTATGTTTTTAATTAATATAACTTCACAAAGTTATTTTACATCATTTGAAGGAACTAATATTTTATATTTAACCGACTGACAGTTCAAAAAAAATCGATCCACCAAGATGGCTTCACACAAAATAATGAACAGATATTATAAATTTTGAGATGTATTTAAAAAAAAATAACGTAAGCGCTGAAACTGTCCATGTCCCTGTCTACCAAAGGATGCGCGCCGTCAAGAGAAGAGTGAAATAAGTAATTTGCTTGTTTTCTCACTCTATATAATTACAGTACTTCCTCTCTTAATTATTTGTTAATTGCCTCAGCCGGCCTCTCTCGATGTTGCCCCCCACATAGTTAGTTGGTGGGCAGACGCATCCGCCGCCAAGGCCGGGACAAACCTTCTGTTATATTATTTATAGACAACGGCCCTTAAATTTTAGATTGAAAGGAAGCTTTGAGATTTTTTAAATACTTACTCGCAGAGTTGTACCGTGGATTTTCAGTGAATTATTTTCATCCGCAATCAGCACATTTTTGGTTTTGGACGAAATCGTCAAGTATGTTTTCTATAGCAAAGTAATATTTTTAAAACCATCAAAAACTGCTGGTTTTTTTTTCTATAAAATGTGAAGAAAAATTTCGTCAACCACTGACAAGGTTCCATTTTCTGACATTAAAAAATATCCGTTTATTTTAAATTAATTGTATCTAATCTATTATTGTTTTCAACCTAAACTTCCAACAATCATAATTACATCTAAAAGTTATATTATAAGATTAAAACAATTGCAATGACTTAAAAATTCGTTTGTTAAAACCCATGTCAATAGAAAGATTCGAGAGTGTTTAGTGCGAAAGTTAAAAATATCAAAACTCTACACAATAAGAAACTCCAGTCCTATTTTTTTATCAATAATACCGTTAAAACTGAAACACCAGTAAATTCCATTTTTTTTTTATTTCTAATGTTAGTTTTCATAGTTAAAATAATTTTCAAGGTTTCAATTTTTCAAAGCCCGCCAAAATGCTCCTAATCTATGGCCGGACGGTTTTGATCAGTTTTGAGGTTATAATATCAAATATCAAAACAAGGATGAGCTCTACCGTGCATAATTTTATATTCTATTCATAGTAAACCATAACTCAACATAAGTAATAAAAATTAAGTTTATATTTCGGCAAAAATAAAAAAATACACAACGAAATCGAAAAATTAAAAAAATACATACTAATCCAAAAACAGATTGCTCGTGTGACTTCAGATGTTCCAAATGCAATGGTACTAGTAAAACGAGGTGTTTTTATGAGGTGATTTTTTATTCACTTTTAAATAACAATTTATAAATTCTACGTACATAATATATAATAAAAGTTATCAATTCAGAATCGGCGTTCACTGGTCTATATGAATATATATTTTTAAAGCCATTATATTTTTTTTAGTAAAGTACCTTATTAGGCGTGATCCAAGTTATATTATGAGCTTAAATCAGTTGCAATGGCCTGAAAATGCACACAAAAACATCCTGTTAAAACGCATATCACTAGAAAAAATTTCGAGGGTTTAATGCGAAAATCAAAAATATCATAACTATTCACAATTATTTATTATTTACAGCAATATTATCATTTTTTTTATTAGAATTATTCATCCAATTTTCTTCTGTTTCAATCATTTCAATTAACTTTACCGCACTCTTTCAGTAGATATCAGTTCGTAATCAGTGCAGCAAACGCAGTTAAAAACAGACAATTTTCCAAATTCAAGACATTGTACCATTCTATGGTTTAAACAACGTTTAAACTGTCAAAGTTATAAATAACATCGACTGGATAATTAATTATTCTATTCTCACAAAATGCTAATTAAATTACCGTAAAAATAATGGAAAAATTTACAATCCATACTTAATACGCATTTTATTTAATAAAAAAAACACTTATTGAACTTAATTGCAATAAGAAGCAAGTAATTCAGTTGGGGGAGATACAAAATAATGCACTTAAAATAAGATTTCATAAAAATTAATGTACAAATAAAAATCACAACAACTACATAACGCCATTATTTGATGTGACATTTGCCGATAGGTCCTGCCAACCCTATGACGCCGTATAAACATTTATCCTATTTCCAAATGACCCAAACTAATACCCTGTATCAGTATGAGTTATTTCATGGGTTGATGGTTTGGATTTTAAACGTTATTTGGTGTCTACCCCAAATGAAATAGTTTATTTTCTTTTTTAGGTTGGCAGTACCTATCGGCACACGTCACATCAAATAACTTTTAACACGGCGTGTTGCGATTCTTTCATATTATGGGCGTTTTAAATATCCCCCCAACTGAAATAGCTGTTTCTTATTGTAATTAAGCTCAAACAAAATATTTTTTAAATGGAAAATGCGTATTAAGAATGCTATACGATTGTAAAAGATTACCGAAATGATTAAGCCTCGCAAGACCATTGTATTGTTCATCAGAGATGTGCTCAGTGTTAACAACTATAGTGTTTTGGCTAACGAGTAACAATCACACATTCACGTCAAGATTTTCTCAACAAATTCATCCATCCAAAAGTCAACAATCAACCTTGGGCAGATCGAGGACTAACTGGCGCGGACTTTAATAATTATTCTAAAACCTCAACCAAACCTGAACAAAACAAGGACAAAAACTAGTTTTACGTTCAAACAAACCAACAAACAAAATCCAAGGCAATCGTGGTTTACAGCAGCAAAGAGAAATAAAGGCTGATAAAAACAGGGTAAAGCAGACGTCAGCGGCTTTGTGCAGCGAACTCCATTATGTATTGTGCATTGTGACGTTTGATATTTTGAAGTTAACAGCTGCATACATAATGCACCATGGAATGCAACTGCGTTCCGTATAATCAACAAATAGTGTAGGAATACCCTTGCATAACAGCAAAAAAAAATTGATATATAATAATATTTTTATATCATGATGTACTGAGCCAACACGTCCGTTCTGCCATGTTGTATGCATAGCATATCGTGGTTCCACCCCTGGCAGTAGTTGTTTGGAAAATTAGGGAAGTTCTATAAAACTATAGAGCCGTTTTAGTTAACCCTGTAGAGAACGCAGCGACGTCAGAATGGTACGGTACGATAGTAGATACTCTCAGTATCGCCCTGGTGAAAGACCACCATTCGGAATCGAAACATTGCTTGAAATTCCAACAACCGTGTTTAGTGATTTGGGGCCTGATTCCGATGCTTTTTAAGAATATGGCATTCTCTTTATCATTAGGGATGAAGACTTTTTGCTTAACTGTATTTCCGGTTCTCTCGGATGACAGCTGTCATTCAGTGAATGACATTTTTTAAAAATATCGATAATTGCGTAGTTTTAACAAAATAAAAACGAAGTTTAAAAAAAAAAGAATTGAGTATAAATATTATTATTGAGTCATTTGTCGCATAATAAGACTTTCAAATTAACTAAGTGAAGTACCTACGCCAAAAGCCTAAAATGTCAAAAAAATGTGGATTAAATTCTAAAAATTATAATAAATCACACGTGCCAAGTATGTGTGTTGCACCTATATTTTTAATAATAATGTGATAAATAAATCATAAACTCCTTTAAAAAAGTATTGCCATCGACGTGTAATTAGAACCATAGTTAACCAAAATCTCTTAAACCCTATTGATGATGCCTTTTACTTAAAAATAGCCGGAATCAGGCCCCTGAGAACACACATAACAACTGGGAATAGTTGGGACTCTTGTGCGGTATTTACATAAAAAATAAAATGCTTTTTAGAATTTCTCTGTCGATTGCATTAAGAGGAACGGCTGCGCGGCCTGTTTCATAAAAAACGTAATTTTGGATTTGAGGCCAAAATACTCACTTAAACCTAATGATTTTTTTTTTCATCAAAAAGTATAGTAAATATCTAGTACGGATTAGAAGTAATTTTTTTTTTATTATTATTTTTATTTAGGAACACAAATTTGCTGCACACGATTTAAAATATTGACCCGAAAGGGGTTTTTTATGTTTTGTTTTTATATTTTTATTTACGTAATCGTATTTACATAGCAAATTTGATAATTAAAAAAAAAACTCCGCAAATAATTTTCTAAGTTGTTTCTAAAAAATACGTTTTTTTTTTCATGGCGTATACTTCACAATTTAAAACAAAAATAAATAAAAATACTTTTTAATCATTTAAGAAGATAATATTAACACATCCCAAATGAGCCACGAAACCGAAAAAACAACAGAAATTAAAAAAAATTCAGTCGCATCTGGGACTCGAACCCAGGACCTCTACCTATCCGGGGTAACCGCTTAACCAACTTAGCTAAAGAGACCAGTTCAATTTACGCCATCTACACCGATATCATACTTCAAGTTCAAGACTTGTTAATATTATCCTCCATTTTAAATCCCATATTGTTGGCTGCTATCCTTATAATGATTGCAAAGTTTTCATCCCTTGAACTGGTCTCGTGCAACTTAGTTGGTTAAGCTTGACACAGATAAATGTCCTGAGTTCGAAGTCCCAGAGCTGACTTAATTTCTGTTGTTTTTTCGGTTTCGTGGTTCATTTGGGATGTGTTAATATTATCTTCTTCAATGATTAAATATTACAATGAGGTTTACAAACTTCAATAAGTTATAAAAAATAAATTGAAAAATACTTTTCATACGTACTAGATATTTAATAAACCTTTAATAAAATTATAATATGTATCATTCAGTTATGATGGGTATTTTGGCCTCAAATCGAAAATTAAGTTATGTATAACAGGCAGCGCAGCCGTTCCTCTTAGTAATTTGAAAACGTTCAGTGCTAGAGATTTCCTTGTGACACAGCTCCTTGGTACGTACATCTGTCGCGAAGAAGCTGCAATGTATCCTGCGGCGGGCGGCGTCTGACGATATTGCGTCTGAATAAGACAGTGGTCATCTAGTAAGTAGTACTACCATATAGTGTCTGTGGAAATGCACTTGCTGAGTTGGTTGTTAAACTATCATTATCATATGTGCGTAGGTTACACGTAGCCTGTAAAACTGTCCTGAGAAAGGTAATAAATGCCGTCCCCACGTGCATTTAAGTGATTTTGTAGTCTTATATTTGTAGTAAAACTTAATTGTATGCATTTTAAAACACCGAGAAAATAGCCCCCACCTAACTACAGGGATACGCGCGATTATTTTATTTAACCGAAAAAAGATTCTAATGGAGGCAAATAAATTTTGTATTTAACTGTCAGCATTTTTACAGAAATATTATGAATGTTTTATTTGTAAATTCTACCTGTATACCAGTATTTAGCGAAATTTGTAAAGTTACAAAAGATAATAATCCTCTAAATATTATTTTTTAACTTTTGTATGAAGTACGTATTGGAATTTTGGGTTGTACCATCAAAATTGCTTTCACAGGTTTTCCAACTACAGTTGTTTTCAAACGTTTTTGGATAAATTTCAAAGAAAGATATATGGATTTTTGTATTTTTAAAAGATTATTGGTATTCTGCATACAGAAGGTTCCACTCAAAGGAAACTGGATTACTACGCGTTTTGTCGGATATAACTCTGGCCATAGAGTCGGGTAAGCTGGCACTTCTTTCAGTCTTAGACATGAGTGCCGCTTTTGATACGATTGACCACGATTTTCTTATCACACGTTTAGAAGAATCCTTTGCTTTAAACGGTGGCGTTAAGAATTGGCTGACATCGTATTTAACCAATCGTTTACAAGCAGTGAATATGGGGCAAAACCAATCATAATATACAACCCTTTCATCTGGAGTACCCCAGGGGTCCGTTCTGGGCCCTCTGCTGTTCATCATTTTCACAAATGATGTAGCTAAAATAATAGAATCGTTTGGTCTTCAATCCCACTGCTATGCTGACGACCAGCAAGTTTATTTCTACTGCTTACCAGAAGAAATACACAGGCTAAAACCTCGCATAGCTGAGTGTCTAGAAGCAATAACTCGCTGGATGATCTCAAATAGATTGAAGCTGAATCCGTCAAAAACTGAGTTTCTCTGGACCGCCACAAGCAGCCGTCAGCATATCATTGATAACTCCCCAATAAATATTTCGGGAAGTGAAATTACTCCGAAGACGTGTGTTAAATTACTCGGTGTCAATCTGGATGCAGACTTTTCCCTTAAAAGTCAAGTAAACAGATCTGTAAGTACAGGGTTCTTTCAATTGAGGCAAATAAAAGCAGTACGGAGAAACCTGCCAACAGAGGCAACTAAACTGCTTGTCAATTCGTACGTTGTGTCACGTCTAGATTATTGCGACGGAATATATGCGAGTCTCCCCAAATACCAAATTAATAAATTGCAATCAGTATTCAACGCTGCAGCAAGACTTATCACCGGCGTATCTAAATATTCTCACATTTCAGAGCATCTCAAAATCTCCACTGGCTCAAATGTCCTGAAAGAATCCAGTTCAAGCTCTGCTGGATGGTATTTAAGTCACTTAACGGAATGGCTCCAGCTTACTTATCAGAACTGTGTATTCCCGAAAATACCAACCCACGGCAGTCCACCCTTAGGTCAGCAGCGTCATCAGCTATCGGCAGGTTGAAGGAACCAAAGCGCACACCTAATACTAAGTTCGGTGATCGTGCTTTCGGAGTGTCAGGACCTAAAGCCTGGAATGAACTGCCGCATGACTTAAGAATTATCAAAGACTCAACAGAATTCAGAACTAAACTTAAAACACATCTTTTCAGACAATCGTATCCATAAATTGAAGAAATTCTCCTGTAAATTGCTTAGCTAGACTAGCCGGTTAGTACTTACCTAAAGTCATTAAATAAATAAAAAATAAAAATTAAATTAAATTAAAAATTCACGCATCGGTGCGGAAATGCGTCCAAAGCCCGCAACACTGTAAGTAACCAAAGTGTAAAATAAATTTTTAAAAAGCGTTAATATTTATTAAAACTTCTTACGCTTTTTAAGGTAATTTTATAGATATTTTCGAGTCCTAAAATTCATTTTATGAATACTTTCCAGTCCTAAAAATTAATACCAATAATTCAATAAATACCACCTCTTCTTGTGCCACCAATCATCTAATAAATGTAACATCAATAGAAAAGGAGAAACAAATAACCATGTAAAACTATCATCTCTATAAATAAATTTTTCTAAAACTGTGTTCATCTGAAGCGACCTGCCAGGTAAGTATGTTTTTCTGTATCTGTTTGTACATAATTAGTTAAGAAATATTTGTACAGCGCCCTTGAGGTGATTTTCCACAAAAATGGCGCTATACAAATCATCCAACTATTATTTTTATTATTATTATTTAAAAAAAGCTGAAATTGCTATTACTTTGAAAGGGCTAAAAATTGGATCACCACATTTTTAATAATTTTGATTGCAAATAACCTCCCATATCACCCCATTTCGTTTGATCCATGACTTATGAGACACCCTGTATATTGAAAAAGTATTGAGTGAACATTTTCTCTCCGTAATGCCATTGCCCACAGGGCGTTCTAATTTCGTCCATAGAAATGGAAAAGCCTCAGAGAGTCGAAGTTAGTCGCTCAATGGCGTCCGGGTTCCGCTATGGACATTTGGAATTTGAACCAACAGTTTTTTTCCGGTTTACCCAGCATCGAAAATTAAACAATATTAAAGGTTGTGTTGCATTTATCGACGTATCGACATACTTAACTTTGCAGTCAGCGGTGTCAATAGTATGAATTTTATGGTTGCAAATGTCTCAATATGAGAAACAAAAGAAAATTTCTCACAATTTTTTTATATGAGTATTTTACTCCCTTACTAAACCACCAGACCATATAACTGTTTTTTATCAAAAAAAAATATTTGTCAGGATAAATATTAGAAAAAGCAGTAAAGTCATATATATGTAAGTTATATTCTATATATTCCTGATGAAGAAAGTATTGCTTTCGAAACATGTTGATATCCGTGTATATTAATAAAGTGGTGAATGCGAAGTAATTTTTAATTAATTTATTTTAAAACATGTCTATAAAATTTTTAAAAACACTTTCATTTTGTTGTTCATTTAACTTCAGAAGTAACAACTTATTTTTAAATACACCTAGGCTTCTTTCTTTTTAATGTCGTCTGGAAGGCAATCATATAAATCCCTCCCCTCGTAGCTAATGAATTGCTTGACATATTTGTGTATGTGTGGTGTTTAAATGTACATACGAGTTTGTTCAAAAGAAAATGTGAATTTCGAATTTTTTCGAAAAGTATTTATTTATTCATCAATATCCATTTTCTCCCCTTCAAAGTAATCCGCCTCAGATATAATGCACTTATGCCAGCGCTTCTTCCAATCCTCGAAGCACTTCTGGAATGCGCTTTTCGGTATGGACATCAGCTCGTTCTTCGATTCTGACTTTATCTCATCAATTGTGGCAAAACGCTTTCCTTTCATTGGTTTCTTCAGTTTCGGGAATAGGAAAAAGTCGCAGGGAGCCAAATCTGATGAATACGGTGGTTGAGGCATGATTACGGTGTTGTTTTTGGCCAAATAATCACGAACAAGCATTGATGTTTGAGCTGGTGCATTATCGTGATGCAAAATCCATGATTTGTTTTTCCACAATTCCGATCGTTTGAACCGTATTGCTTCACGCAAACGTTGCATAACTTCCTTGTAGTATTCCTTATTAACCGAACGACCTGTTGGCAAGAACTCATGATGCACCACGCTATTGTAATCGAAGAAAACAGTGAACAAAACCTTCACATTTGATCGAACTTGGCGTGCTTTTTTCGGTCTTGGCTCTTCTGGCCTCTTCCATTGGGATGATTGGGCCTTGGTTTCGATGTCATAACCATATACCCACGTTTCATCACCAGTTATGACCCTTTTGAGCAAATCTGGATCGTTGTTGACGTCATTCAACAACTCCTGAGCGATACTAATGCGACGTTGCTTTTGCTCAAAATTTAGCAATTTCGGAACAAACACACGTTTCATGCCCAAAAAATCCGAGAAAATTGCATGGTATGGGCCGATTGATATGCCAACATCCTCTGCAACTTCCCTAATAGTGATTCGAAGTTTTTCAAAACCATTTTCTTCACTGTTTCGATGTTTTCTTCGTTTGTTGACGTAGTTGCAACTCCAGGACGCTCATCGTCATTAACATCTTCTCGGCCTTCTGTAAAGCGCTTGTACCACTTATAAACACTTTTTTGAGACAAAGTAAACTCGCCGAATGCCACAGTCAACATTTTAAGTGCGTTGGAGCACTTTATTCCATTTTTAACGCAAAATTTAATACATATTCTTTGATCTATTTTTTTCAAAAGTAAAAAATCGAAGAACACACAAAAACATGACTAACCTTTCCAGTTGTCACAAACAAACCACTAATCCAAAATGGCTGACAATGCTAACATATGATACAATCAAAATTCACCTTTTCTTTTGAACAAACCTCGTATGTTATTACGTTGTTTTTGATTACCTTGTTTTGTATTACCTGTAAATCATATGTATGTAAGTTTCATGTGCGTTATCTCAGATTTCAGTTGAATAGTTTTAGATGGGATTGTACTAGGCAATAAAATAATCTTTTTTCAATTTATTTCTTAACAGATGATAATCTGATAAAAACGCAAATTAGGTGATTTCATCATCAATTCTTCGTACATATTGTTTAAATGTCAATGCACAACCCAAGATTTTTGTCGTTTACCAGGATTTGCAAGTCGCTCTTTTTTGTAAAAATCTACACTATCGACAGTTTTTTTTTTAAATTTAGAAATATGTAAATATTTATATGCAATTTCAACCACTCACTTTCATTGTATTTTTGCATCCTTTATATTTTAATATTCCAAGGTCCAAAATACACGTGGATTGTCCGTTTAAAGCACGGAACGAGAGACAATGAACAAAGCTCTGGACTTCGTTTGAATTTGTAATCCCAAAATCCCTCGGGAATCCTAGTTTACATCAAACGCCATCTGGCTTTTCGAAATATATATTTCAAGGGTTCCATTCCAAAAATATTCAGATTAAATTATATTTTATTCTATTGAAATATTCGAAACCATTCGACATTTGAACGTCTCGCAAAAAATAGGCCGTTGCTATGGCAACACATCTTTGTTATTGGTTGTCCAAAATTCGTATTATCACCGATTAATATGTTGCTTTAGTTATTTGTTAATAGTGTCAATTTATTTTAAAGGAATATACCCGTAAACAATGGAACGAGGCTATTTTTGCTCTATGTAGTAGATTTTCAAACGAGGAAGCTAGTGTCCAACTTATAAGGTGTTTACAAGCAAACTGTTAAAATGACAGGTGTGGTATGGTTTATTAACAAATATTATTTATTTTATGCCTATTTAAATTTTTTTAAATTAGATTTGTAACGATTTTGAAACCATTTTAACCGTGTACATTCTGATTTGAAGTTATCCTTGACATTCGGTTTTGACGATTTATTAGTAAACAAACAATAACGCTCAAAAGATGACATAAATCGTAATTCTTTTTCTTACAATTTTGTTTTATTCATAATTTTGATCTGTGATTGTTAATTTCATTTTTTTCCTTTATCAAATATCCAATACATAGTTATTTCGATACCATAAAAATATCTTGGAATATGATGTAAAATTCCTTTCGCGAAGTACCACTTATTTCTGAACGGCATATGCACTTAAACCATTGTGTTTTTTTTAATTTTCCTATAAGCCATCTTTGTAGCGCCATTTCAATATTTTAAGCGATCCCAGCGCCCTCATTTTTTGTCTACTTTCAAATGTCAGACTGTACATAACAGATTTGATTTATTTGATTAATGCAAATGTTTAATGCGCCAAGTAGTCCGACAGTGTATTACGAATGCTGTTGACAGAACTGTCAGAATGGCATATAGACCATCATGACATAAACTATACACTAGTATACAATCTTACCAGCAACATCAACACTGGGTGTACCGGACAATATCCAGAAGGCCAATTTCTCGAAAGCCAAAATCCCGACACCAAAATCCGGACCAATACGTTTGTGAAAACTGTCAAAATGTGTTGTTTATCACCGATTTAATTTGCGTAAGACTTAGGCCACAGAGTTAATTAGTTTCATCAAATAAATTAACTGTACTAAAGTATGCTTATATTGTAATATTGTTGTACTAAATTATTATGTATTCGGGGTATTTGTTCCCCAGATGTTGAATCCACCGTCTACGAGTATAATATTGTGACACTGGAGTAGAATTGTCACAATAATATGGTAGGTACTGTATTGTAACTGTCCAAGGCAGGAACATGAAAAGAAATTAAATGTAGCAATTCAGGGGTATAATAAAAAAATTACACAAACACGTTAAATTGTAAATAATTCTACGTTCAGATAAATTTACTAAAATTAATGAATAAAATAGATAATAGTAATCTGGGCATTCTCTAGGAATACCCCTTTTAAAATTTACGTATCTTAAGAATTTACATATGAATGGTTTTTATGTTTAATTCTTAGAACTCCATTTAAATGTAAATCAAATCTAATAATGTTATTATTAAGTTCTGCTAGTATTTTATGTTTTTATTACGAATGATCATAATATAACATTCATTAATAAAGTAAGAAAAATTATGTATTCACCGCTTCTTAGTATGTTCATATTATCAAAACAATACAACACATTTAAATAAATCAATTAAGAAAACATTGTCATTTAAATAAGGGGAAACACATTATAAATGTAAAAACCTCACAGAATAGAGAATTTAATTATTTTCTAACTAAATCAGTTTTACCGATAATAAATCATTATTTTTAAAAACCCTTTCAAATTAGAATGGGGGGCAGTAAATAAAATCATCATAATAAGCCGGCACAATGTGGATTAACCGCAGTTTGAAAATGGCTTTAACGCCGTAACAGCTGTCACAATAATAAAAACTAAAAATTCTTGCAGAACTTAATAATAACATTATTAAAATTGATTTAAGAATTTATGTTGGATTCTTTCAATCGTGGATGAATGAATATCATAATTTGTGTTATGTTAGATTAATTTTATTTTGAACTTCAATGTTTCTGAACTTCATTTCTGCTCATATTATGTTAAAATTTCTGATTTTCGGAAACGTTTGGTTCATTTTATTTCTCTGGTGAATTTACATTGAACTGGATCTACTTGTTTTCTGCATATTTAAACTTAAGTCCATTCTTTGAGTCTCGAGCACAGAGTACGAACGGAAACGGATCTCGGTCTGGAAATGGGATATTTTAAAATCAGATTATTCCGTTCGGTGCACTTCCTTTGACAATTCCTTTTGTTGCTCCTCTCCTGGAAAATGATGGAGCAGGTAAGCTTGCATGGATTTGCATAAACCAAGCATAAACTTATCGGGTAGAACTTTGTAAACATCATAAAAATAGCTCCCAATAATATGAGATTAAAAATGGAAGATAATATTCACAAATCTTGAATTTCTGATATGATATCGATGAAGATGACACAAATTGAACTTGTCTCATTAGCTAAGTCGGTTGAGCGTTGCCCCGGATAGGCAGAGGACCTGGGTTCGAGTCACAGATGCGACTGAAATATTTTTAGTTTCTTTCCTTTAGTCCGGTTTCATCTTTCATTTAGGTTATGTTAATATTATTTTCTTCAATGATCATAAACTTTTATTTTATACGGATCACTTTATTTTAAGGACTTTTTGCCTAGTTTTACCAGGACTTATTGTCATATCTTGAATATATATTAAATAATATTAAATTAACACCATCTGGACTTATCTGCAATACTCGATGAAAACTTGACATTCATTGCGCACAATATAACTAACAAGGCTTTAAAAATGCTTGGCTCCCTTTACAGAACTTTAATTGATTTCAAGTCTCTATATTGTATGAGAACGCTCTCCGCTTCATCGGGTAGAAGTCAAGTGGAGTATAATTCACCTACTTGGTCCCCTTTGTTTAAAGTACACTCTCACAACATAGAACGGGTTCAGCACAAGTTTCATTGGTATATAAATTTTAAGCTTTAAATTCCTATTCAAAACATTAATTATGTAAGTTTGATGAATCGATTGTATCTAATTACGCTGTCTGACAGAAGAATTTTTTTAGACCTAGTGTCATTAACCGCCTAATTGACAATCCTGCCATCGTCCCCACTATTAAATTACATATTCCGACGAGGAACACAAAACAAAATGTAACATTTTTCTGTAACACGTACACAACCATCAGTCACACTCACTAACCAATATGAGGCATTTATTTTTGCTGGTTTTTTTTTCATTTTTTGCAAAATAATTTTCGAAAAATTACGTAAACACTGCATTTTTATTTAATATTTTTTATGTTAACGAATGAATTGTCTTAACGATTTAAAATGTGTCATTTTTGATATGCAACCAAAAACGACATTTTCGTTTTTGTTCCTGAATGTGGCATTGTCGACGTCTCGCCCCTCAAAGTCGGTGATCCATCTTACCAGCCAGTAGCGTTACGTGCATTGTGTCGGACGTGTTCGCCTCTTCCGCATTGTTTTGCCACTTGCATCAACAATGATTATTATATTCACTTGTACGGGGGTCGGATCAGACGAAAAATATTTTTTATTTTATTTTCTAAAATAGCTCAACCCCTAGCCTAAAATCCATTAAATAAATTTGGGTTCTATGTATATTGTACAGTTGACGGGGAGTATCCCGCCAACTGCCTGAAATGACTAAAATAAATAAGAGGGAGACAATGGAGTGAGAGAAGGATAGGTTTTGGATGGGCTTCTTCAGGTGACTTTGACCGCAAAAAGGTACGGGACTGCGCACCAAGATCAGAGCCTACTCGTCTTCTTTTCTCCGACCATCGCTTACCCTGGACCTCCCCCAGACTACCACTACGAACTGGAACTAGACCCTCACATCGTCACACGGACAAGGCTTGCCGAGCATCCCCCGGAGTTTTACAAAGTCCTTTGCACAAATTGAGAAATTTTGCACGATTTTCATAGATTTTTGTGTAAAATTAAATCGGTGTCCTTCCCCCCTCGCAAGAGATCAACAGGTTGTGGTTTCTCCCATCCCATCTCTTCTCCACAGATCGGAATCAACTGCCCCCTACAGTTCGCCTGTGTGCCATATACATCTGGAGAAGTGAAATAACACAAAACTGCGCAATATAAATGCGTTGTTATATCTGGTACATACATCATAATGACGTTGTACGCTGTTCGAACCGATTCGGAATGTATTGTTTTAGATCAATAATTATGAATAAAAATAATAAAATAACATGTATTTAGTGCGATTATCAGAAGCAGAAATATTAACTATAAATCTTCCACACATTTTTAACGAAATCCGCAGTTTGTGAAAACACCCCAGATTTTTATTGCTTTACATGAAAGATAGAAAGTTATCGATGCTTTCACTTTGATCCATGTATTCAGCCAGAAAATTCAAGGGCCTCATGGTGATACGCAAAATTATATCCTAACGCAAGCTTTCTACGCTTTCACAACCGCGCTATCTTAGTTTTAGCTACTATATTGGAAGAATACGCTATCTAGTTACGTTCGACTTTCTGTTTAAAATTTGTGTAGTTAACTCATTCTGCTTTTCTGCAAACAAGGTTATAAAATCTTTTATAAATTTGTTTCTACGCTTTCATAGAAACTACGGGGCAATTTTTTTTCAAAATAATTTGATGCTTAATATTTATGCGCATTTTTAAAAATTTCCAATTAGAAATGATAATTAGTGTTTATCTACCTGAGAGATTTCCAACGTGGTCGATATCGCCCCCTAGGGGCGTTGGAGAGATCCAAGCGGGCGGTAGAGACCTGTAGAGCACATGGAAGGCGATGATGGGCTACAAGGGGGCGCTGAAGGCCTACAAGGGACGGTGAAGGACTGAAATGGGCGGACGAGGGCAACAAAAATATTTTGAATAAATATTCGTAAGAATTCAAATTTGTCATAGGTCACTGACGTCAGAATTAAAAGACTTTCCCCAAGTACGACTACGATGGCTGAAGGCAAAGGTCACGTGACACCCATTTTGCCACCATCTTAGTTCACCGCCGTCCACGTTTGTTTTGGGTGATTTTGACTGCGGTGAACCAATTACAAAACATTAATAAAAACGGTCAAACGAAATACTCTCACAAAATATTCTGTTTTTGTAAACAACCAAACTTTTTTACTTGAAATTGTCCCCTCGTCTTTACTTAAACTCGTCCCCCGCCCCTCTTATCTTCCCCTCGAGTGTTTGGCCATATCTTTATAATTTGCTGTGTGCCGTAGGTACCTACATCAACGAAAGAATCACGCAACAAAATGAACTGTCCAATTATTCTATTGATGTATGGACGAAATAATATTATTTGTCATTTTCTTTATGGTTTTATAACACCTAAGCAGGTTTCTCCGGACCTGTTGTCAGGCGAACAATAATATACTACAAAATATAATATTTATGTAAAATATGCAAATAAATATTTATCGAGACTAAAAAGCTATCATGATGAAGACAGGGGTGATGAAAATATCGTTTTTTGGTATAGAGTCGAGCGTGGAAATGGGAGTAATTATCTCTCAGTTACAGTGTATATATTTAGATTTCATCACATTGTCATGTAAGAAGAAAAGGGCGGTGATGAAAAATATAGTCCAAAGTGAGCAGTGGGAAAAAATAAAGTTAGGGATCTCTAGAGGCCTATTCTGATTCTTTTTAAAGAAAAAAATATTTTCCTTACGATTAACTGAGGTACCGGTTCTCTTGGATGACAGCTGTCAGCTGTCATTCAGCGAATGGAATGACATTAATTAAAAATATCAACATTTGCGTAGTTTTAACAAAAGCATTAATTAAGTTAATTATTAATTAAGTTTCAGAGTGGAAGATACTCTCAGTATCGCCCTGGGGAAAGACCACCATTCAGAATTGAAACGTTGCTTGAAATGGCTTTTAGCCGTGTTTGGTGACCAGATCTCAATAGCCAGGTATTTCCCCACCTTCCTCTTCCCCTTCTCCTACTACCATCAGCCTTACAACATTCCCCAATTGGGGATGCCATAGTCTCACTGGCTCCAGACGGTTGGAAGCAGTTGGGACTCCTGTGCGGTATTCACAAAAAAAATAGTAATAATAAAAATATAAAATAAGTAACCAATGTAACAAACAATGTTAATTATAAGTTAACAGTGTAACAAGTCAAAACAATGCACAACGGCAGGCGGCGGCATAGACATGGTGATATAACTGCGGTAAATATCACTTTTAGAAGTAATGACAGAACAAAAAGTTCATTTCGATCTAGTAAGGTAGGTGTCTTTTTACAAAACGTAATTCTTCACTAAAAGGCGTATTTTATTCTATTTAAAAATAAAATAAAAATTTATTACAATGCTAATTTAATTGTTTTTAAAAGTTTCGGTTTAAAACCTTGTCTCACTTGGAAACATTTCATTAATTGTTTTTGTGTTTGATTAGTAGAACTTGACTTAACTTTTTTAAAAAATCATTTAAATCAAAATTAATAATATTATTATTAAATTCTGCAAGTATTTTTACTTTTTATTATTGTGACAGCTGTTTCTGCCTGACTGCGGTTAATTCACATTGTGACGAATTATTCATATAATTATATTTACTCCAACCCCATTCCAATTTGGACGGGTTTTTTTGAAAATAATGACTTATTAGCAGTAAAACCGATTTAGTTGGAAAATAATTAAAATTCTCTATTCTGTGTGGTTTTTACATTTATAGTGTGTTTCCCCGTATTTCAATGATAATCTTCCCTTAATTGATTTATTTAAATGTGTTATATTTTGTTGATGATGTGAACATACTGAGAAGTGCTGAATATATAATTTTGCTTACTTTATTAATTAATGTTATATTAGGATCATTCGTTCGTTTATTAATTTCTAATTGTTCAAGTTAATTTAATCTTAGACCCTTCCATTCTATATGTAGGGTTTAGGCTCATTGATGTCAAGCGGGACGTGATTATTTACTATCAAATAATCTCTTAACAATCTGTGGATTTTTTAGTATATCTCTCCGAAATTCCGCAGTTGAACAAGAAGTATTTAAGCCTAAGGAATTTTCATTTAAAAGACCCGGAATAGGCCTGTCTGACTAAACTAAGCCATTCAATACAGTTATGAAGTTCGACCAACTTAAACGAGCGAGCAAATCTTCAATTGGCCCTCCAAGAGAATTGATAGCGTTGAGTTAGCGTAGTTCTATTGGGGGCAGTCGATATTGTGGGGGGTTGAAACGTTTTCACTGAATCCTGAAAGACCTCCCGCAAGGTCCATTAGTTGTTTCAACAGTTTGAATTTAATTTTCTCTGTGGTTTTCTGGTGCATTTGGAAAGTGGTGACCTAATTTGTCTAAATGATTTATTTTATTTTTATCCTCAATAGTACCCAACCAAACATACAAAATCTTCTTATAGATACATTTATTAAAATAATTAGTTTTGTACTTTTTTCTAAATAAGTTACATGTTCGGTAATATGTTAAAAAAAATGGGTAAAAATAAAAAGAATGAATGAGATGTCGTCAAACAGCACAATGAGGACAAAGTGGTCAAAGTGGTAAAATGGGTCAAATTCGTCAGAGATAAAAGTGGTAAAAGTTGTAATTAAGATTTTTAAAAAAAAGATAAAAGTGGTTAAAAAAAGGTTAAAAAAAGAGTAAAAAGTTTTAAAACGAAGTAAAATATTAAAAGAGGTAAAAGTGGTAACAAGAAGTAAAAAAGATAAAAAGAGGTAAAAGAGGTAAAAGGTGTAAAACTGCTCAATATCGTCAAAATTGTACAAGTGGTAAAAGAGGTAAAAGTGATAAAAGTGGTAAAAGCGGTTAATATGGTCAGTTTTCTCAATGTGGCCAATATGGGCAAGATAGTTAAAGTGGTCAAATTCCAAAATTGATGAAAGTAGAAATAATAAGTAGAAAAAAACATTATTTATCATAGTGCGCAGGCAAATCATTTTAAAGAGATTCTTGCTTGCGTAGTGGTGTACCGTATCGTAGGACTATTGAGGGGTAATAGGGACTGTGTTACAAACTAGTTCCAGCTGGTTTGAACTACTATATGTGTGCATGAATACATTCAAACTTTAGCGCTTTAAAAGGTTTTCTTGAGAAATTTTTTTTGTTTTTTTATGTACATTTTTTGCCATATGTCCTATGTGCGTTGCTTGAAGTGGCTCTATGTATAATTAATAGTGACTCCAGAACTTGCAGATTGCATTATACCAATGGTATATATACCCAATGCCTATAAGCTCCATGGAGATAAAAATTACCTTTTGTAACTATATAACTTGTACCACCCCTTCCTCTTTCTTCTACCTCTCCCTCCTCAGTAATTCCATTTAAAAACATCATCGACCTGTGGTTAATATAGACCTACTGACTTATTATTGCGGTATTCACATTAAAAAAATACATACTCGTATATATGAAAACCGCGCGCCCACACGATTCTATTTCGCATTGATTGAACTCTACTCATATAACACAATAATATCCAATTTTATGGGACTATCATTTTCCGACAATTTGGGTATAATTGACATTTGAGTAAACGTATTTATTGCTTACGACTGTACAAATTTGGGCTATTGATCGTCACGACAAATTTGTCGGTATTTTTACACAAAGAATTTTAGGCATACATTTTATGTATTTAAAATAATTAGTTTGCGGAATGTGCTGAGTCAGCGGCTGCCGCCTCATCACAATGTAGAGTACAAAATGACAACACGTCTGTTTTGTGAAGTAAATTTTATGTTTACTGTTTTATTTAGTGATTACTGTATGTTTATGTAGAAAATATTATCTGGAAAGAGCGCATCGTCGCATAGCAGCAAAGTATTTATTTATATTCCATTATTTACAAGTATATAATTACTAACCAGAAAACTATTACAAGTTTTAGTATCCGACTTGTCACTTGGTTGCCTCCAGCCGTCTAAATGGCAGTTAAATATGACTAATATGACACGTCTGTTCATTCGGACGTCAGTGTTTACCCACTAGTTTGCATTGCATTGCATTGTAGAATGTGAAGTAGGGAAAAATCTATTATTTTTGTTCCCCATCTGATTTTGTAACTGACTCAGAAATCGCTCTTTGATAATTACTCTCAGCATCGCCTTAATGAAAGACCAGTATTCTACAAACAAAACGTTTCTTGAAATTGCTTTAACCGTGTTTAGTAACGAAATCTGAGTAGCCAGGTACTTCCTAAACTTCCTCTCCCCTACCGCTCCCATTAATATCACAAAATACCTCAATTGGGGATGCCATAGTCTCACTGACTCCGGGATGTAAGACTCTTGATACCTGTCAAAATCCGATCAATAAAAACACTATTTTAATTAAATCAAAATAATTTTGTATTGCTTGAACCACCCTAATATTATTTTTCCACCCTTCTTTGTTTCGAAACATACATAATTCAGCCTTCCATTGTTTAGTGGTTTAAGGTATAAATTATAAATGATTGAGTTGTGATTTGGTGGCATTATTCATTTTATTGATTAAATGATTAGGTAGGTAAGAGCGGGGCTAGTTGAAGCAGGGGGCTTGTTGTGACACGCAAATATCTTCGGAACTGAAAGGCTAGATGTCTTACAAAAGATCTACATATGTTCTAGCAAAGTAGGAAAGGGGGAGACGACAAAGCATTCTGTCGCCAACTGGTATTTATTTTTCATTTTTTTACATTAACTCCACATAATTTCACTCAGGACCTATTTCATCTCTCGGGATGCTGTGTGGAGGGTATTTTTAAGAAAAGGAAGGAGATGGAAAAAAATGGAATGAGAGCTAGGTGGCAATCTTAATTTTTTTTTACAGTTTTCCACATAGGACGCCACGAGGGAAATTATTTCCCCCAAGGCATATATCATCTTTGGGGATGCTGTGTGGAGGATCTTTTGGAGGATAGGAAGTAGTGATCCTTGGTCTTGAAGAGACCCATGATGTAGGAGGGAGCAAACACAGAGGCCGGCAGATCATTGCACAGCCGAGCTGTTGAACAGAAGAACGAATAGTAGAAACGACCTGTTCTTATATGACAAATTTCAACCGTGTACAAATGTTGGATGAGCGTTTGGCGTATTTTCCGACTGTGCACCGGTACCGAAGGGATCAATGACGCTAGTTCATCTGACCATCTTCCATTGAAATACCGGTAGAACAAGGACAGCATTCCCACCTGACGTCTGTGCTCCAAGGAATGCAAACCGTTCATTAAGATAAAGGGTCAGTGTTTCAAAGAATGACAGTCGTATTAATCCATCCCTCCACTGCAGTGCAAGGCAATGGGTCGAGAGAGTCTGGCTAGAGAGATCAAGATGTCTCCCTCAACCAGTCTCTCCCAATCCGGCCGGATACACAATTAATGGGCGGACGTATCCCCCCCCCCTCCCCCTAGACCTGGACAAACCTCTTCCCATGAACCCGGTCACCAAATGTAGCCAACTTACAGTGACCTATGGCAGAGGTGTCGATTATCCAATGAATGATCCCAAATTCGTATCGTACGTACGAGGATTTTGTTTGATTTTCGCTCTGAAAAATGAAAAAAACGATATTTTAGAAAAGATATGCCAAGGGACAAAGGTACCAAGTATGTTTATTATATTTTATAAGTAAGTTTATTTTAAATTTCTGATTTTGTTTGTTTTTTTAATTATTATTTTAATAATATAATTGTATTACATTTAGGGGCGTACGAGTGATCCGATGAAATTTGTAAAAAAACATAGGTGAGGCTAATTAAACCACATCAAGTCAGTCGTCTAGCATGCGATTACGTCGTAGAATACAAATTTAAAATGTTCAAAGTAGTTAATTAATCAAATGGCTGGCAACGAATGGATGGCCGCATTTTTGAAAAGAAACCCCTTCAATACATTTAAAAACCTGAGGCAACCAGTCCCGGCAGAGCAACTTTTTTGTTTGTTCTATGTGATTCCACACAAGAGTCCCAGCTCTTTCCAACCCTTTTTCTAGCCAGTGACACTATGCCATCCCCAATTGGGGTATGTTGTGAGGCTGAAGGTATTGAGGAGATGGGGAAGAGGAAGATGGGGAAGTGCATGTCTATTCATATCTGGTCACCAAACACGACTAAATCCATTTCAAGCAAAGTTTAGATTTTGAATGGTGGTCTTTCACTAGGGCGATGCTGACAGTATCTACCACTCTGGAACGTGCCGCGAATATACAAAATATTATTTTCAATGAATAAATTGTGAAATAAAACAATTTAATCAAATAAAATTTACTTGCTTAGGCCGGGATTTAAACCCGCGACCTACGGATTCGTAGCCAAGGATCGTAACGAAGACCGTCATTTAACATCCTTTAATAAGACCAATTTAAAGGTATTTCTTTTTAATTTGTTATTTCTGCCACACATGTTGCTTAATAAATCCTTTTTTTAATGATAATGATTATTTAACAGCACGCGGTTGAACTAGCTCAGTTTATATTTTATTTTATTTTATACATAACATTACAGGTTATTATACCTAATTTGTTATACAAGTATGTACCATTGATGCAGTTCCAAAAACCTTGCAAACTGAAGCATTCCCCCTTCTCTGTAGAAATTAAAATTTATGAATAACGTAAATGTATTGTTCTATTTAATTGCTATCGTTACAAGCCGAACAATGAAACAATCAGAAAAAAGTTCATTTAGACTTGTTAACATTGCATCTGGGTCTCACCCAGGCATCGTGAGTTCAATTCCTCGTCTGGCTAAGTCCTTCATCACAACACAAGCAACGTCTTCCGTTTACTGTGATGGTTGTAGGAGATTTTCAAATATAGTCAGGTTATTCGTAACTTGGAAATGTTTGTCTTTCGTAAAAAAAAAAAATTATAAAAAAGTTCAGGCAATAAAATATCTAGCTCTTATTTACAAAAACGATGTTAAACTAGCCCCACGCTACCCTACCTAAGCGACCACTAGCTGCTTTTGTCAAATATTGACCAAGCTTTGATGAATAATAAAAAACCTTTCATTATAAAATACTTTGTGTTATTTTTCATATTATGTACAAATAAATTGTGTAATCATTAAATTTAACATTTAAAATACGAGGAAATCGATAAGTTGTTTTTTTTCCGTGGATTATTACATAATTTTGTATTGCTGTGAGGCTGTATAAAGTGGGGAAGAGGAAGAAATGGGGGAGAGGAAGGTTGAGTTTTACTGACATAATCAGATCTAGTCACTAAACACGACCAAAGGCTAACTATACGAGAGTTTATGTCGTTTAATGCTTTTGAAAAAAAAAACCTGTCGATTGTCTTGAAGTTTATTGTATACAAATATATCGTATGGTGGAAGTCATGGTGGGATTCTGAGGTTATTCAGCTGCTCGACGGCATCAGGAGTCACTCGGTTCAGCGCAGATGTGCCATAGGGAAACTGATGAAGCGAACATTCTTCTACGATGTGTTCTGTTGTTTGAATGTGTCCACATTCATAAAGTTCGGAATCCTTCAGGCCCCATTTATGCATCATATATTAAGTTTAATGAGGTCCACGTCTTCCGAGGGAGAAAGAACCCTTGCAATTTAATAGTAGGGTTTACAACAAGCTGGTTGTTTTTCACGTCCGATGTCTCCCACTGAGTTCGCCACGACTCTTCAGGGAAGTATCGTGATAGAAGCAGTCTTTCGCCTTCAGCCCAAAAAGGTTTCCTGGACGTCAGGCGACTGGCCGGGAGATTTGTAAGGTCACCATAAAGTGTAATGTTACCATTCACGACTTTTTGTATTCTCTGAGTGCTGCTGTATCTCGTCTTACAGTGGGCGGTGCGATATTCGAGAGGGCGGGGAGCCATTGTCATAATTATAATATAAACGTATAAATTAGTTTTGAACCACTTCATTTCAATATAATAATCTCGACCGGTTTCGGAAGTACCCTTCCTTCGTCAGTAACATATTGAAACTATGAATTGTTTTTGTGTTTAATTCGTAGAACTCCATTTTTTTTAAATTTAATGTAAATCAAATTTAATAATATTATTATTAAGTTCTGCAAGTATTTTTAGTTTTTAATTGTTTTCTAACTAAATCGGTTTTACCGATAGTAAATCATTACCCATCCATCCAAATTCTTAAAGGAGTGGGGGTAAATTAAATCATATAAATAAATCGTCGCAATGTAGATTAACCACAGTTTGAAAATGGCCTTAAACGCCGAAACAGCTGTCACAATAATAAAAACTAAAAATACTTGCAGAACTTAATAATAATAATATTCGTTTTTTCCATTTTGAAAATGTTCTACCAAAAAAAAAAATCTTCTTTTGAATATGTAATCTGTGGCTAACCAGAGTGTTATATCTATAGGCTAACCTAAATAAAACATGGCGGATTCAATGCTTTCACACAAACTTTAAAATGTAATAGGAATAGTTTTTCATTTTGGATTTCATTCAAACATTCACCAAACCTTCCCGACACTAATAAGAACTAACTGTGCTATTTTAAGTGAAACAGGTTGAGCAATTTACGAGAAAATCGAGGACAGACAGACAGACAGACAAACATTCCTTTTTATATTTATGTTCATTGTGAAACGCACAATCAGAAAAAATAATACTTTCAGTTGTCGCTCTCAAGCCTTGTAATAGATAGAGCTAAGGGAAATTATTTGACGGTTTAATACTTATTTTAAGAATACTATTTAATCATTCAGTCTGTCATTAGCAAAGCGAACATGAAGCTAAAGTTAATGGAAAAGCCTTTTCATGTTAATTTTGTATCTACGAAGACGTATATTTTCAGGTTTGTGGCGACAGTATTTAATCACCATGGCGTTTTCAGCCTATAAAGAAAAATGTTTTACAAAAGTTGCAAAAAATGTGACCTTACTGGGTTTTTTTTTATATATATATTTTTTTAATAATAACATTACTAAATAGGAATTAAACATAAAAACAATTTGTAATCATTGAAGAATATAATACTAACGTATCTTGGATGAAACACGGAAAAAAAAACCACGGAAAATAAAAAGGTATCAGTCGCATCTGTGACTTGAACTCAGGACCTCTGTCTTACCGGGACAACGGGATATGTTAATATTATCTTCTTCAATGATTAAATATTACAATGAGGTTTATGAACTTCAATTAATTTATTTTAAAATAATATATAGTATATTTGCGCACGTTCCAGAGTGGAAGATACTCTAAG
The DNA here is from genome assembly GCA_022606495.2 of Halesus radiatus. NCBI lineage: Eukaryota > Metazoa > Arthropoda > Insecta > Trichoptera > Limnephilidae > Halesus > Halesus radiatus. Next base: position 46,415 of record JAHDVE020006760.1, read on the forward strand.
TATCGCCCCGGTGAAAGGCCACCATTCAGAATTGAAACGTTGCTTGAAATGGCTTTTAGCCATGTTTGGTGATCAGATCTGAATAGCCAGGTATTTCTTCACCTTCCTCCTCCCCTTCTCTTTCCTCTCCCCAATACATTCAGCCTCACAACATTCCCCAATTGGGAATGCCATAGTCTCACTGGCTTCAGACGGTTGGGAGCAGTTGGGACTCTTGTGCGGTATTCATATAAAAATAAAAAAGACGGTTGGTAGCAGTTGAGATACATTGAATAAAATGTGTCATGGAAATTTTGAACTAATTTTTATTTTCTTTGTTGCAGGTAAACAACGACTTCTTTATTTGTATTCGCTGAGGACCAGCCAGTTTTCAGAAATAAATTGGTAAGCCATTTACAGTTATTCCACAGAAATGATGGAGTGAAACTTATTTTACAAGGGAATGAAGTAGCAGGAAACAGTTGGATTGTTTGGAGAATAGGGGAGTTTGTGTATTAGAAATGATACCACAGGTTTAAGTAGAGACGAGGAAAAACGTGGAAAAGAATTGTACATATATATATGAGGCTATAAACACGCAACTCACACATTTCCCTCGGCGCTTGAACCGGCACGATATGAATTGCTAGTAATGTCTCGACTAAAGCCCACGTGACATTGACAGGGCCGCACGAGCGTATCAGCACCTGTGTGCTAAACATAAGGGCCCTAAATTAAAAATAATACTTGTACAAAAAATATGTGGTCAGTAACACAGCTGTCGCAAAATTTCATATTCATAAGACTTTTTTTCATTGACTCCACACATGAGGCCATGGGGAAATAATTTCCCTCACGGTCTATGTCATCTTCAAAGATGCTGTGTGGGGGGGGGTCTTTTTGGGGAGAGGAAGTAGTGAACGTAGGTCTTAAAGAGACCCATGTTGTAGGAGGGAGGAAACACATAGGCCGGCAAATCATTCTACAACCGAGCTGTTGAACTCAATAACGAGTTGTAGAAACGACCCGTTGTCATGTGACAAATGTCAACCGTGCACAAATGTTGGGCACGCGTTTGGCATATTTCCCGACAATACAACGATACCGAATGAATCAATGATGCCAGTTACCCAGAGAATCTTCCATTGAAATACGGTAGAATGATGATAGCGTTCCCACCTGACGCCTGTGCTCTAAAGATTGTAAAGCCAAATATAGGGGAACCTGTCAAATGGACCGCTCGTTTATCATAGAGTCAAGGGTTTTTTCAGGTATTTTGTTATATACATATAACATATCTTGATTGTATATAAACAACAAAGTGTAATGTACAAAGGATATAGCTAATATTATTAGGATTCGTCCTTTTTCTTACTGCTAATATAAATGACATGAAAGCTAATATAATAGTTTCAGCAATTAAATGGAAATCATAGTAAATAAAATCATTTTAAATCGATACATAGTAAGTAAGGGTATATTAAATTAAGAGGGTGTGATCCAATAACAGTGTGTCAACTATCTAGACCGCTGTTTCTCAACATGGGGGGCACGCCCCATCAGGGGGCATTAAATATTTTGGGGGGCAGTGCGCAAATCATTAATTATTTTTTATGTTTGTAAAAAATCATATTGGCGATTTTTTTTTGGTAAGTATGCAATTCCGAAAAAAAAGGCAATACTAGTGCATATATGAACACGACGCTTATAGATGTTATAGGTAATTCGTGTGTTTGTGTGCTAGTATTTTTTTATTTATCCACACACCATCTGGTATTTTATATTTTAATACAATACATGCATGATACCTACAAAAAAACTATATAAATATACAGTGCACATAATAGCAATAAAAAAAGGAAAAAAAATAAATATATTTAAGAATGGCATACAATTTTAATAATATTATTTTTGTAGGTAGATAGAGTTTTAATACCCGTGGTGTCGATATAGTACTCATTACCTAAACTGTGCAGTCGATTCATCACGGAATTTGGTTCTGCATTGGTTCCTATATTTTCCCGGTGGTAAGGTACCTTCTGATGAACCATTCTTCTTGTTACATGTAAGTCTATCAACCAAAGAAGTTCAGGGGAGTTCAACATTATTTTATTTTTATTATTATCTATTAAGATCGCGTGGTGAGCTTCCCCTTGCAAGCGTGCAACTGTCACTTTAAAGATAATTTTACAGTCAGAACTAATGTTTTTTTCTCCTGCGGCGCTATCCCGATGGTATTTTTTCGAAATTTTAGAAGTAGGGCTTGGCACAAATAAGGTTGAGAAACACTGATCTATAACAATGCATTTACGTTAAAGGAGTACGCATATTACGTAACTAATCTTATTCGTAAGTTTGATTGAAATGTGACCAACAAAATTCTCCATGATATCTTATCTAGTGTTTCTTAATCTTGTTTGTTATGTTCATATCGATATTGCATTCTTTTCAGATCATAATTCGGTCATCCGTGGTTATTTCATATGTGAATGTTCGATCTTAGAGTGGTCAGTTTATAAAGCACAATCAATTTAGAGGATATCAAATATAATTCTAATGGTTAGTAGTTATCTTGTGAAACCGACCCGGAATTGAGTTTGTTAACAAGGGGCCCGATTCCGTTTTTTTAAGGACAAGACACTGTCCTTATCCGTAAGCTTAAATACTTTAAGCTTACTGCGGTCCCAGTTCTCGCGGATGATGGTTGTCATTAGGCAAAAGGCTTTTTTTTTAAATATCGTTATTTGGTTAGTTGTGACAAAGTAAAAACTTCGTATTTTCCTAAGTATTGACTTTAAACATTATTAGTTAGTTATTTGACGCATAATAGTGTTATTAAATTAACCGATCATGAAATTACGATGTTTGTAAAGTACACATGACAAAAAGTCCGTAATGTCAAATAAAAAGGTATAAATTCTTAAAATTATAATAAACTACAATTTTTTTAATAATACTGTGATATTTTAACCGCCATCTCCTTAAAAAATGTATTTCCATTGACGTAGAAACGAAACCGCAGTTAAGCAAATTGTCTTTAACCCTAAGAAGAAGGAAAATTTCTTATCCTTAATAAGAACCGGAATCGGGCCCCGGGTTGCAATCTATAAACATTTACCTGATATTAGTGATAAAAAAAAGTTTCTTAAAAGTTGACAAATCAAACAGGGACGTTCCCTCGATTCTGCCGCCCTTGTGCATAGCACACATTACGCATAAGGATGCTTCGCCTCTGAACTCAGTAACTAGATCTCAATACTGTAACTGAAGCTTTTGAACGGGAGTTTGTATATTTGTATATAATATTATTGTTATAGAATCCCGCAGCGCCGACCGCTTCCCGGAAACTGTCATATCAGTGAAAGGCTTTGATTCTGTGATTTTCTATAGCCTGCGAGCAATCCGACACTCGCCACTTCGCTGGCCAGAGCTGTAAGCATTAAAGAGACAAACCGATTTTGTGAGCTTGTCTGTGTGCGCGAAGCAAAGTCAATTATATCTTACCTGAGATGAAATTTTACGACAACTTGATAAGAAGAATTTAAACACCAAACGTGATATGACAAGCAATACAATAGCTACGAGGGGGAGTTTATATAATAAGGAACTCCAAAGAAAAATATAATGACTTTAAAAATATATATTCATATAGATCAACAAACGCCAATTTTGAGTATATAACGTCCATTGTACATAATTAAACGTAGAATTTATAAATCGTTATTTAAAAGTGAATAAAAAATCAGCTCATCAAAACACCGTGTTATGTTGGTACCATTGCATTTGGAACATCTGACGTCACGTGCGCTTTCTGTTTTTTGATTAGTATAAAAAAATATATTTTTCGATTTTATTTTGTATTTTAAATATGTATTTTTTGGTTTGGAAAAAATTTAACTTAATTTTGGTGGCTTTAAGCTCTATAATTGCTGTTCAATATAAAGAACTAATATTAATAGAGGAAATTGGGGTATCCATAAGCAAACCAATTATCAATACGGATATTATGATAATGTTAATGGTCAATACTATTATTATTTATTTTCTATTATATTTTCATATGAAGCGGTAACTTGGTGATGCGACATTATAATTTATAAAATAAAACAATAACTTTGTTTTACATCACTTTTATTTATACTTTAGCCGACCGGGTTTCGCTACTGCCGTAGCTTCTTCAGGGCAGTATACAACTAAACTATGAACTAAGATGCACATGTGTTATGGATTAATACAAACAGGCTAGTGAAGGGCCAAGGGTGGGAGATCAGTAGGTACCTGCTGACCTGGAAGGGAATGTACTTTGTTTATTGGGAATAATTTAAAGATTGGACTTTTATTTAGATTTATTTGATTATTTATGAGTCTACTATTAGTGTTTTTTGCTTTCCTTATTTCTAATGCTTCTAAGTTATCTAATCGAATGCCGATTACATTTTTATGCAGCAAAACTAGTGCCTGTATTTTTATCGAATGTGTGGTCTGTTTCTAAGAGATGGTTAGCAAATTCGGAGAAACCATTATTATTTAGACATCTTAAGTGTTCTTTTACACGGATATTAACATTTCGCGACGTTTTGCCTGCATAGAACGCCGGGCAATCATTACATTGAAGTGAATAAATGCCTGAGTGGCCTAAACTGTCTTCTTTATCTTTTCCGTTAATTAAAAATTTACCTAAACTATTGTCTGTGTAAAATGCTGGTTTAATCTCTGACGGAAGGTTTTTAATGCTTTGTTGGGAAAAGTTATTGATATATAAGATTCTACGCCATTGGTACGGTTGATTATTATTATTTGTTATATTATTATTAGGGGGGGTACTGTTGAATAAAAACTTATTTGACGACATTTTTTTTAGTTTTTTTATTTAGTATGTTAATGACTAAGTTTTCATGATAACCGTTATTTATTGAAATTTGTTTAATTATGGATAGTTCTAGTGAAAAATTAGCATTTGATAACGGGACCGTAACCAACCGGTGAATCATCGAGTGGAAAGCGGAATGTTTGTGGGAGGTTGGATGATTTGAGGTGTTATGAATGGTTATGTCTGTATAAGTGGGTTTACGGTAAATTTTAAAAATCTATTTTATTGTTTATAACTGATAACGTGAGGTCTAGAAAATTTAAAGTGGTGTTTATTCCTATTTCCATGGTGAATTTAATTTGCTTATGGAAGGAGTTTATTAGTAGGAGGAAGGAGTTAAGTTGGCGCTCCGTACCGGTCCATATACATAAAATATCGTCGACATACCTCTTCCATAAAAGCACGTTATTTAGTAGGGGAGATTTACAAAAAGAAGGATTAGCTATGGGCGCCCCCACGTCTCCCCTTATTGCTGATATATTTATGGACTACTTAGAGAATAATATTTTGAATTGTAAATTTCCCCTATTTATTTTTTATTTACTTATTTATTGTACTGTATTGTAGAGTAATAATGATTTACATATGAGTTAAAAAAGTTTAAAGTATGTTGCATTTTTTTATTCACTTATTTATTGTACTGTATTGTAGAGTAATAATGAATTACAATGAGATAAAAAAGTTTAAAGTATGTTGCATTTTTTTATTTACTTATTTATTGTACTGTATTGTAGAGTAATAATGAATTACATATGAGATAAAAAAAGTTTAGAGTATTTTGCATTTTTTTTATTTACATATTTATTGTACTGTATTGTAGAGTATTAATGAATTACGTATGAGATGTAAAAGTGTAAAGTATGAAGAATTAAATTTTAAAGTATATGATACTAAAGTATTATATGCATTTTTTAAATTAGTGTAGAGTAATAATGAATTACAATTGAGATGTAAAAGTTTAAAATATAAAGTATAAAAGTTTAAAGTATGATATGCATTTTTTAATTTAGTGTAGAGTATTAATGAATTACGTATGAGATGTAAAAGTGTAAAGTATGAAGAATAAAAGTTTAAAATATAAGATACTAAAGAATTATATGCATTTTTGAAATTAGTGTAGAGTAATAATGAATTACAATTGAGATGTAAAAGTTTCAAATATGAAGTATAAAAGAACAGTATGATGTGCATTTTTTTTTTATTTAGTGTAGAGTAAAAATGAATTACATATTCGATGTAAAAGTTAAAAGTATAATAGTTTAAAGTGTACGAGATGTATGATATTCATTTTTTTAAATTTAGTGTATAGTACTAATGAATTACATAAGAAAGTTTTATTAAAATTGTACATATATATTAATGAGCATATGTTCGCTTTTGACCCTCCCTAAATCGAGAAGCCATACATTGATCAGTTTATGCAGGACGTTTGTACTTTTCATTTTCCATGTAACGGTTATTGTGTTGAACAATTTTGGTCCTAAGTATGAAAATTGTCTTTGAGCAAGGGATGTCATGGTTTTTGTTGAAACTATTAGATTACTTCTTGTGTATCTGGTGTCGTGATAATGATCGATAGATGGGTAGTGGTGACGTTGTTTATGTGAGTGTAATACAATTTTCCTGATATACAGTTGTCTGACATCGAGAACTTGCATTTCTTTGAATAATTCATCATTGGGGTACCTGAAGGATTTTTTAAAGATGACTCTTATTAGGTATTTCTGCACTTTTGCCAGGGGGTCCAAAATTGTTTTAACTCAAAAATAAAAATCCGACTTTTTATTTATATGAGACATCTATTGAATATTTATAAAAGTCTGAATAATATATTCAATTATTAATTATTTTTATTGAGTTTTAAAAACATCATTGTAATATTAAATCATTGAAGAAAATAATATTAACATAACCTAAATAAAAGATGAAACCGGAAAAAAAGACAGAAAATAAAAAGATTTCAGTCGCATCTGTGACTGGAACCTGTCCTTTTTTCCGGTTTCATCTTTTATTTAGGTTAGGTTAATATTATTTTCTTCAATGATTAAATATTACAATGAGGTTTTTAAATCTCAATAAAAATAATTAATAATTAAAAATTGAATATATTAAATCAATCGTTTGCCTTCTAATTTTAAGTGAATTAATGTTGAAATATTCAAGACGTACGTCGTGTGATCTAAGATGGTCATGTAAACCACTTTTAAAAGATAAATTTCTTGGCATTTTTTTTTAACATATTCAACAATGTTTTCATGTTTGTGGTAACGAGGATTCCAAATAATACTTATACAAATACAGTATTTTATCGATTTTTATTGTGTTTTATCTGAAATATTAAAAATTAATGCCATCTGTGATCGCGAATTTGTAAGAGAATGACACCAAGCGTGTATTACAATTGATAGCACACGTAGTAAATCGGGGCTTCCGTGCTAGCCCAGCCGTATTTCTCGAAAATGCGATATGGCGTATGAAGTTGAGAAAAAGAACGTACATTAAGGGATGAAAGCGTACCACGGATAGCTCGGTTGATTTTTTGTGATTATTGCTCCCAACTGTTGGGAACCAGTGAGACTATGGTATTCCCAAATAGGGTGGGTATATGTTGGAAAGCTGAAGGAAGTGGGAAAAGGAAGAAGTTCTTTCTCTTTCTCATGAATCTTCACGTGTAACAGAAAGAGAGGATACAACAGAGCTCTTCTCATCAGAACCTAAAAGATGGGTTCACGAATCACAATTTATTATTAGTTTTTCAAAGTAAATTGTCCCTCCATTCCGCTGTGATGTATCAGTCGCGTTACAATCCTTTTTAAAGCATATTTGTACTGGACAGATGTGGTTCTGAACAACACTGTAAATGTAGATCGCTGGTTCCAAACACGCTCAATCTCTTCTGGAGATGCCTTAAAGGAGGGTGCCACTCTTCCGATCTCTCGCACCCACTGCTATAAGTAGGAACACTGGATGAGGTGGTTCTCTACCTGATCCCGGTCCTGGCAGGCCCAAACAGGGCTGGCCAGGACTAGGGACTAGTTCCACGTTTAGGGATAATTTTTCTTAATGGGGGCATTCACTTTTCAAGGAGGAAAGGCCTGTAAAACGTGAATAACAAAAGTATAACCCAGAAGAATCGATTAAAACTAATTGCACATCTCACACGTGTAACATTGGAAAACAAAACTATAAAACAAGTGAATCAATTAAACTAATGCGGATTTCGCATGTGCAGTGTGATAGAACTCTTTATCAAGTTGAGTAATCGTTTCATCTCAGCGGCATCAACATCTCAAAAAATGTAGAATATAATAGTAACGTCCGTTACATTATTTCTTATCCAAACTGTTGACTTTAATTTTTTTTTATTTCATCACTAAAAAGCGCGAACAGATTTTTTTTCAATCTCAAATATTTATTCATTTCCGTGGAGTAATATTTTCATCTAATTGACCGCTATTTTCCAGATTTTTTTATGCAACGATCTTTCTTCACACCTTTGAATTGTAAATATCGATCACCTTTTCTAAATATTAATTAAGTGTGATTCTTTAAATGGAACGAAAATAAATTTATACAGAAATTATCTGACTTATTTATTTATTAGTTTTTCGGAAATCGACAGTTTACAATTTTTCATTTTATACATATTGTGTTGAGTAGCATACCAAAAATAAAATTAATTGCGGTTTTCCTCCTTACCTAATAAAAAAATTATTGAGAAATTCTTAGTTTGTACCACTCTTTAATATATAAATATCAACATGTTTCGGAAGCGAAGGTTCCCTCATCAGGATACCAGTATACATACATATTGGCATCGCGTTTGGGTCTCACCCAGGCGTCGGTGAGTTCAATTTATCGGCTGGCTAAGTCCTCCATTACGACACAAGCAACATCTTCCGCTTTCTGTGATGGTAGTAGGAGATTTTCAAATATTGTCAGGTTATTCGAATATTTGTCTTTCTTTTTAAAAAAAAAGTCGTGTAAAAAAAAGAATTTCTTATTTATTTTATTGATAACTATCTGAAGTACACGGCGTTACCCGTGGTTATGAATGATTGTGTTATCCTTACCCCTACCCCTAGACATTAATTTTTTTCTTATTTTATCTTAAAGCGATGCAATAGGAAGTAATGCAAAATCATGTGTTTTCGGTCTGAGAATTTGTTGGCCTAGAAATATCATAGGTGATTGAATTAAATACTGCAAATATATCACACCTTGGCCTTTCATTTAACCGTGCCCTTTTTTGGTATGTCTTTTTATAAGCTTAGAAAAAAATAAAGTATGAGACATTAAAAAAATGTTTAAAGCGCAAAATCTCCTACTTATGAACACCTTTTCCCATATTTTCGTATTGCTCATTGTGGTAAATGAAGTTTTTTAGAATATGACCGTAAAACATTTTAATAATTAGGTCTGAGCTTTACAGAATTGAATAAAACACGCATTTTAGTGATGTTTTTTTTGCCGAAATCGAAACATGCGGCCGATGTACAGCGGGATTTTCAACCTTGTCGCCACCTGCATAAAGAGCGCGTGATTTCGTTAAAATTTTAGCCGGTGGATGGCCTTAAGGCGTAGGAAAGGGGGATGGGCGATAGTTTTTCAAAATCTCGTGTAAACAGTGACCTTCCTCTTATTTCGGAGGTCAAGTGTGCAAAATTTCATCAAGCTCGGAATAAAACTGTAAATTTGTATACAAAACAAACACCCCCCCCGGGATATCTTCTTTATATAATAGAAGAATATTACGCCACAAAATAATTAAACATTTAGGATTTTTTAAATATTTATTCTACATGCATTTGTGGGGCTGTAATGGGAAACTGCCTATTTCCAAAAATCGATCATTTCAGTAGAGCTATAAAAATGGTACCGACTCACACAAACATAATACTACAAACGTTTTTTTTTTAATAATTGATTAAAATTAACGAAATTATTGCTGTGATTTATGAACTTGGCATTGGATAAATAATATTATAAATTCATAATTTTTTTTTTTTTTACAAAAATTACTATTTTCTTTACATCCTTGTATCTGTCTGTGTCAGACGTCTGGGCCTCTTGGTCTATTAGAGAATAAAATTATTAATTGTACTGTCGGCACTTGAAAATTGAAATAGATACGAGACAAGTGTTGTCGGATAAAACTTTCGCGACCCTATCAACACAGAAAGGTGCCACGCGCTCGGGATAGCTCCTGGTTTGGGGTATAAATAGAAAGCAAAAATAACCAGTCCTTAATAAAATAAAATAAAATCCTTTAATCTAAGTAAGTACTGCAGCATTTCTGCACATAGTTTTAAGCATATTTTACCCATTTACATAATTTTAATAAAACATCCAAAACGTGAAGCTTAAAACAAATCCTTTAATTACACAAGAACAAGATTATTTTTTATAATAATGTTATTCTGAATTTAAATTAGACCAAAGACCATTCCTCAGTCAGCCAGCAACACTCAAACCGACAACACTTCTGTTCCCTCGACTGCTCTTGCTTTCTCCATTATTTCTGACCACCGCTGTCCCTGGACCCCCCTCCCTCCCCCTCCACCACTCACTGGACCCAGACCCCTGCATCAACAACGGACAAGACCTGCAGAGTAAATTTGTGCAAAAGGATTTGTACAAATTTTCAAGTTTCCACAAAAGTGTGTTTTGTGCAAAACAAACAAATGTCGTTAATCGTCAGTATCGTTCCTCTTTGCAAAGATAACGTTAGGTTGTGTTTCCCTCCCCTCCAGCCCTCTCCTCAGATCGGGATCAGCTGCCCCTACAGTTCGCCTGTGTGCCACACGTCTGACACGTTGTCCTTCAAAACATTTTAACAATTTACAAGTACGAAGAAGACTTTATTAGGTCCTCATCCTGATTCAGTTTACAGCCAGGAAAACCAAAAAAAAATCCTTTCTGTCGTCACTGTTTTCAAATTTGACGACTACAAAATACATCTTAGACAAATTCGTGCGTTCTACAGAAAAAAAAACTGAAATATCTATTGGAAATAGTACGAATTGCAATGACTTGAAAAATATTCACAAAAGGGTACATGTTTTTCTCAATTTATTTTTGCAACTTATTGAAGCTTGTAAAATTTAATCATTGACGAAGATAATATTAACCAATCCTAAATGAAACACGAAACCGCAAAAAACCAGAGAAAATCTTTTACCTTTTTAATTTTTGTGGTTTTTTTCGGTTTCGTGTTTCATTTGAGATTGGTTAATATTGTCTTTTTCAATGATTACATATTTTTTGCTGGAAATACGTTTTGTAAAAAAATGGTGTTTTTAAGATGAAATAATCAAAGAATTTTATCATTTTAACGTAAAAATAATAATGCCAGTCGATTCCTTAGTCTCGAATTACCCCGACTGCAGATACAACTCAATTTCTTCCATTTTGGAAATAGGCAGTTTTACGTTACAGCCCCATAATTAAATATGTTCTAATGTGATTATCATTTTTATAATTATATTATATAGTTTATTCAAGCGAGAATTTTGTTTACAGTTTGTTTTCCATTGATTCACTTTGAATAGAACACAAGAACGTGTCGAGCGCGCAGGCACATAAAACTAAATCTTATTTACTAACTCCTAGCATTTAATATTATTAGTAATAAGGAGCTCCAGTGAAAAATATAATGGCTGTAAAAATATATGTATTCATATAGATCAACAAACGCCGATTCTGAATATATATAGATATACGTAGAATTTATAAATCGTAATTCAAAATTGAATAAAAATCATCTCATCAAAACACCGTGTTACGTTGGTACCATTGCATTTGGAACATCTGTATAGACATTTTTATTTTTCGATTTTTTTTGTATTTTAAATATGTATTATTTTTAGTTTGGAGAAATTTAAACTTAATTTGGGTGACTTTAAGCTCTATGATTGTTGTTAAAAAAAACAATTTTTAATGAAAAAAATAATTTGAGCAAATCATTTATCAATACGGATATTATGATGATGTTAATGCTCAATACTATTATTATTTTTTTGAGTTAAAGTTTCTAAAATGGTGCATAATTTTATTACTTACGTTATTTATGGTTTCTCATGAATAGAATATAAATTGACATTTTAACATCAAAACTGATAAAAACAGACCGGCCTTAGATTTGGAGCGTTTTGGCGGGATTTGAAAAATTGAAACTTTGAAAATTATTTTATTTTAAAAACTACCTTTATAAAAAATACGTAATATTCTGCTGGTATTTAAGTTTGAACGTCATTATTGATTAAAAAAAATATATATATTGGAGTTCCTTATTCTTGCTTATCGTTTGGGTGCCATAATTGATTTTACAGCTACTATCTCTAAACAAAGGAATAAATAACATTCAGTAATAAAAAAAAAAATTTAAAAATAAAATAAAAAAAATAAAAAACAAAGTGAATACCAATTTTTTGAAGGAATTGTAAAAAAACATTACAAAGGAATTATAAATTTCTCTCGACTAAGATATACAAGTATAATTCACTTTCACGGGCCATAAAAAAAATAAAGACAGAATAGACAAATGATTTCAAAAATCAAATCAAAACCTGGCTCAAAAACATTAAAGAACAGCAGTTATCCAGTATCAAAAGAACTTCGTAGGAGCTTAAAAACAATCAGTTTTTAAATAAAACCTAATCCGCCTCAGCACGGGAACACCTAGTGAGCAGGACTCAGAAAAACATCACATATTGTCTTATTAGCTTTGTAAAATTTCAATAACTAAACGAAAAAAGTAAGTATTGAAACTAAATAAAAATAAATAATTTTAAAAAAGTTTATAATTTTTTTTTCACCGAATCTATCGAATCTTCGGCCAGTTACAGAGTGGCAAATCTTGAATATCGCCCGATGAAAGATCACCGTTAAAAAACGAAGCGTTACTTGAAATGGCTTTAGACATGTTTGATGACGAGATCTGAATAGTCAGGTACTTTCTCCACTTTCTTCTATCACCTCCTTCCGAAAATACCAAATACTACCGAAGATATACATCGTCGAAATGTTGCGACCGGCCAGTAAGCGTATAAGAATAATAATAAGAGTTAATTTCTATAGCGCAGTTTTGTGAAGGTTCACCTCAAGTGCGCTTTATACTAACTAACCTAACCTAATATAATTGTAAAATAACAGATATACTACATAGTATATCTGTTATTATAACATATATATAATGGTTTGATGGTTTGGGCATGTAGAGCGAATGAATTAAGAAAGGAGCGTAAGGAGAATAAATGACGCGAATGTGTATGGAAGAAGAAGCCGGGGACGTCCAAGGAAGACGTGGCACGATCAAGTGAATCAAATACTTGAGTCGGGCCATGTCAGAAGTCGGAATAACAGAAGATAATGCATGAGACGTTGTATGAAAGTGAATGAAGCAAGAAGTGTATGCCAAGATCGAGTTGTTTGGCGGTCCGTCCTCTCTGCATACCCCTTCGGGGAAACGGCGTGATGCTTGGTTAGTTAGTTAGTTATATATATATGCAAATTAAAATTAAGACATAAAATATTCATGAGGAGCAGACTCACTTACATGCACAATTTAGAATAATATGTAACAATGTAGAATAAACTAAAGCTATTAATAATCAAATATAAAGTACAAATATCAAGAAAAAATAGTGAAAGAAAATCTACACAAAATAACTTAATCTATTGTAATTATAAAATAACATATACGAGTATATTACACGCATCCAAATTAAAATCTCAATTTATAATATTCACGGGTTAAATCAGATGATCATTTTAGATATTACAATATAACAATTTAGAAGCGAAGGGTGTAAATAATCAAATATAAATTAGGTACAAATGACAACAGAGCAAGAGAATTTTATATGACATACATGGTTTTTCACTGGATACTAAGGGCATTGTAAAACAAAGAGGAGAAAACCACAACTAAAAAAACTTTGGAGGATCAAAAGAAAAAATCGTCTGAAGTTATGTTTTATATTGGTATGAAGTCACAGTACATAAAATGACTGGCACCGCAGTATGCGGTACTGGCACTCGAATTGTAAATTACTGTGACTCACTCGTGACGTCACAGGTATTTTGACAGGTCGTTTTACCCAAATTCACTTTGAAAGCTCACAACTTCATCATTTTTAGAGATATCGAAAAACTAATTTATATAGTGGATTTCCACTCAAGACGCCTGCAGGTATAGTTATGTCGACTTTTTTCATACCTACGGCCATGTATCCTCTCTGCTTACTCCTTCGGAGATATTTAGTTGTATTATATGCAAGTAGGAACATATAGCGCATTTTCCCTAAGCCGAGTGCACATATAAGTATGTCGTATATTGTTATTCGGCCGTATATCCTCACTGCATACTCTTTCGGAGATTCGGCATTATTTTTTATTTTTACTATGTAGCAGATTTCCACTCAAGACGCCTGCAGATATGAGTATACCGACTTTTGTTATACGGCCGTATATCCTCTTTACATACTCACTTTACTGATAAAGACGTACAGCATAAATAATCCTTTAGGGGATCAACTGTCCGAGATATCAACTATCGGAAGGATCAAATTTCGGGGAGATCAACTGTCGGGGGGCCAACTGTCGGGGGACCAACTGTCGGGGAGGCCAACTGTCCAATGATCAACCTGTCGGGTCACCGAATAGACAAGTTAATCAATCTCTGCACTTAGTAACCGTCAGAAAAAAAATCTAAAATACCTACATATTGTGTCTGTACAATTCATTTAATAAATTATTTCAAATGACTTTGACGTTAAGTCGGAAAGGGACTATTTTTTTTATATTTTCATATGAAGCGGTAACTTGGTGATGTGACATTATAATTTAAAAAATAAAACAATAACTTTCGTTAGATCACTTTTATTTATGCTTTTGCCGACCGGGTTTCGCTACTACCGTAGCTTCTTCAGGGCAGTATACAAGTAAACTTTGAACTAAGATACACATGTGTTATAGATTGATAAAAAACAGGTGAGTGAAGGGCCAAGGGTGGGAGATCAGCAGGTACCTCACCGGGAAGGGCCTGTACTTTGTTTATTGGAAATAATTTAAGAATTGTACTTTTATTTAAATTTATTTGATTATTTATGAGTCTACTATTAGTGTTTTTGGCTTTCCTTACTTCTGGCGCTTCTAAGTTATCTAGTGGAATGCCTGTTCCATTTTTATGCAGTAAACTACTGCCTGTATTTTTATCGAATGTGTGGTCTGTTTCTAAGAGATGGTTGGCAACAGACGTTATAATGGTTATAATGTTTTTTTTAATGCGGATTACAAAACTTCGGTTAAGTTTACTTTTAAAAATGTACCGAGAAAGGATTGCAATTATTTTTCTCGACTTTATAAAATTATTTTCATATTTTTAATATTTTGTAAAGTTTCCCATATGGACTACTTCAAATTCAAAAAGGCTAGAATCATTCCAGAATGCATTGCTCCGACGATTCACCAAAAGTCCCTGGTTCGTCAGGAATAGCATAATTAACACGAAAAATTAAAGAAATTCCTTCACTCCAAAAACAATAGATTTATCCAAAACGTTTTACTCCAAATTAGAATCTAACTCGAATCCTTCCATCTCCTACCTCAGCTGCTGGACCCCAGCACCGACCCCATCCATCTACGCCCAAATTCCATCTTTTACCCTCCATTATCAGGGTAGAGAAGATTAACTCCACATTTATGCACCTCTTACCACAGTTGACACAGGAAAGTGGAGAAATATTTCCTTGCACTGTACACAAAATTTTACAATACGATATATATATTTTGTAAAGCATGCGCAGGGCGGTCAGAAAAATTCGTATTTCTGATTTGATTTTGATAAATGTTAAATAAATTTAAAAAATACGTAACAATATTTTTATTTTTTTAAACATTATGTTTATTGTATTGCTTAATAATTTCATCATTTTTTCGACTCAATAAATATTCCCTCTCCGACGCTCCTCTCCCCCTTAAGTACTTAATACGGGCACGGAACTGGCAAGTGACGAATTGAATCGAAGTAAGTAATTTGTGTAATGAATTCATGCCAAGTAATTAATGAATTGCCTGCCAAGTTTTCCTTTTGATGCCAAGTAGCTCAGTTAGAAATCGCTGCCAAACCAATCCACCAAATGTATATTACATCAGTCAATCACTACTTCTTGTAGGTACGCTAATCGTTTATTCTTAAAAGCTTTTTAAATGTTTATTTTACGGTACGCCACACAAGAGTCATTTTGTTCGTAGGCAGTCCGGCTATAGCAGCTAAAATTTGGGAGAATGGAATGTCGATGGTTGGGGCAATTCAGATCGAGTAGATTCTTTTTTTTCTTTTTCTTTTAATTTAATG
Source organism: Halesus radiatus (assembly GCA_022606495.2). Lineage (NCBI taxonomy): Eukaryota > Metazoa > Arthropoda > Insecta > Trichoptera > Limnephilidae > Halesus > Halesus radiatus. Next base: position 62,623 of record JAHDVE020006760.1, read on the forward strand.
TAAATCAAATTTATTACGGTTATTATTAAGCTCTGCAAATATTTTTAGTTTTCATTATCGTGACAGCTGTTTCGGCGTTCAAGATCATTTCAAACTGCGGTTAATCCAAATTATGACGACTTATTTGTATGATTTTATTCACCCCACCCCATTCATTTCGACAGGTTTTTAAAAATAATAATTTATTATCGGTAAAACCGATTTAATTAGAAAATAATTAAGATTCTCCTTTCCGTTGGGTTTTTACATTTATAATGTGTTTTCCCGTATTTAAATAGTAATGTTTTCTTAATTGATTTATTTAAATGTGTTGTATTGTTTTGATAATGTGAATATACCGAGGAGTATGTAATTTTCCTTACTTTATTAATTAATGTTATATTAGGATCATTCGTAAGTTTATTAATTTCTAATTGTTCAAAACGGCCGTGAATACAACAGCTGTCAAAATAATAAAAACTAAAAATACTTACAGAACTTAATAATAACAATATTAAATTCGATTTATATGAAATTTTAAAAAATAATAATAAATTGAGTTATACGAATTAAACAAAAAAAAAAGAATAAATAGATTCATCTTTCTCAAAATACCTTAGGTAGGTACTCTTGTCTCCTAATGCCGCTATTTCCAATCAAACTGAACAATGGCTAACTTTTAAAAAATGCACGATGTCGACGACCGGTGGCGTGCATTGCTCTATGCCCAAAGGTAGACTGTGAATAGTTTTTCAATTCGGGTATGAATTGTACATTGAATATTTGAAAATGGCTTTTTATTATCATCTTTCACTGATTGCTGAATAAATTATAGCACAAGTTCCTCTCCGAATTCATGGAGAGGATATACTTTGATCACAAACTTGTAACCTTTTTAATTTTTCTTCTTATAAATTCTTCCTACGGTTCGTTTTTTTGTGGTGGGCAGAGTTTTTCACCCTTTATGGAGTGTGAATATCGCTCAGCGCTACATTTAATAATTCGCATTCAGAATTTAAAAGTACACATTATAAATTTTCCTTGAAAACTTGAAGTGTTTAAATGTACACATTATAAACTTCCCTTGAAAACTATAAGTATTTAAATGTACACATTATAAACTTCCCTTGAAAACTATAAGTATTTAAATGTACACATTAAAAACTTCCCTTGAAAACTTTAAGTGTTTAAATGTACACATTATAAATTCCCCTTGAAAACTTTAAGTGTTTAAATGTACACATTACAAACTTCCCTTGAAAACTTTAAGTGCTTATATGAACACATTACAAACTTCCCTTGAAAACTTTAAGTGTTTAAATGTACGTATTACAAACTTCCCTTGAAAACTTTAAGTGTTTAAATGTACACATTATAAACTTCCCTTGAAAACTTTAAGTGTTTAAATGTACACATTATTAAACTTCCCTTGAAAACTTTAAGTGTTTAAATGTACACATTACAAACTTCCCTTGAAAACTTTAAGTGTTTAAATGTACACATTACAAACTTCCCTTGAAAACTTTAAGTGTTTAAATGTACACATTACAAACTTCCCTTGAAAACTTTAAGTGTTTAAATGTACACATTATTAACTTCCCTTGAAAACTTTAAGTGTTTAAATCTACACATTACAAACTTCCCTTGAAAACTTTAAGTGTTTAAATGTACACATTACAAACTTCCCTTGAAAACTTTAAGTGTTTAAATGTACACATTACAAACTTCCCTTGAAAACTTTAAGTGTTTAAATGTACACATTACAAACTTCCCTTGAAAACTTTAAGTGTTTAAATGTACACATTACAAACTTCCCTTGAAAACTTTAAGTGTTTAAATGTACACATTACAAACTTCCCTTGAAAACTTTAAGTGTTTAAATGTACACATTACAAACTTCCCTTGAAAACTTTAAGTGTTCATGCATTTAAAAAAACATTGTTCTTTCATAATAAAATCTCTATTCAGATGTGTAAAAGTAATTATATGAAATTCCCTCCATAGAAAAAATCGTAAAGAAAAATATGAATAACACGTGTGGTTCTGTTATTTAACATGTTATAGGTATGAACAAATTCACAGGGCTTCTTTAAATGCCACTTCAGTCAGTAGTCTTTAGATTTTTGGTCTATTCTAAATATATTTTTAAAATGTTATTTTTCTCCCTAAACCGCCCGTTTTTTTTTATATTAGCGCACTCCCTCTCTCTTCCGTATTAGCATATCTCACTTTCAAATAATGCTCAGTTTCCACCCAGAGGGCATAACTGGACTTAAATTCAAGATATTCCTTATACAGTTCGTAAATACTGTATCGATCTAACAAACTAAACTGAAGTGAAGTGTCACATTAATTCAGTGTCGTCAGTGTTATGCACAAAAAACATTCTAGCTAATTTGTATCACAACAATAAAGCACAATACAAATCAAAGCAAACTCTACATAATACAGGAACCAAAAATAAAGAATTTCTCCTTTTGCTAGAACTACTTGTGGACAAAAACATTTTAAATGCATAGCATTCAAATTATTCAATACAGTACCTGCTATGACTAGACAAATAGAAACACTGGATAAATTTAAATGTGAAATAAAACATGGAATTATAATCGATCGTCCAATATTTGCAAACTGCTGTAATACACATTCTTAGACTTGCCAAATCAATTTTGAATCCATCTTTGTCTCTAGGCATACGCAATTCAATTTCTATTTTTGCGTTTACTCTCACCTGGATTATAAAACTACCAAAATATAACATACGAGTATGTATACAACCTAACCTCTACATGACAAAATGGCTATGACTCCTCATAATCATAATACCAGAACAAAACAACTAGACTAGCTAAATATACCTAACTACAATAATACTTTTGGACAACAGGATGTTTAGTAGTAAAATTATATTACAAACTCCCACTTAATATCAAAAAAAGTAATTCAATCAATAATTGCATTAAGTCCATCAAAACTCGGCTTAAGAAATTAACAGAAGAAGAACTGACTACTATTATCAAAAGAATGTCATAGAAATTAGCGTAAAGAACTACCCAAACCTTGAAGTTGAAATATAGAAGTCGCCGAAACCCCCTTATTCAAAACCTGGTTCGCCTCACTATAGGATCTCCTAGTGAGGAGGACTAATAAGAAAAATCAATAATATATATGGGTATTTTTTTTTTTATGCCTTACCTTAAAATGTCAAAATTATACAGAATTCATAAAAAATAAAAATAAATATAATATCTTAAAACTACTTCCATATTTTTGTTTATGTAATTATATAACTTAAGTACCTCATACGTCTGTCTCGACACAGTAATTTTCCCAGTGCAATGAACATGCCTTAATCGTAATTATGTTTTATCAAGATTAGTAAAACAAAAACAAAAACGTATTTATTAACGCTCAAACACCACTTATTCGCCTTCCTGTACCTACCGTGGTTCGCTGTGTAATGTAATGGGCATTTTTGCCACAACATTCTTGGTGAGTGCCTATAAATATTCTGTTTCCTTTGTCGTCTGATGTATGGACTACTGTAACAGTGCATATACTCGTCTCCCCCAGAAGCAACTCAACAGAATCCAGTCCGTCTTCAATGTTGCGGTGAGAATTGTGCGCCAAAATATTGCCATGACTCATTTTTCTAAGGGAACGCCTTCATTGCTTGGCTTCGTTGCCCTGAAATAATAGAATTCAAGATTTGCTTAACAATGCGTAATGCGGCCCGGTCATATGGAATAAGCTTTCCCCAAATATTTCCAAAATCCTGAAATTAGCAGAGTTCAGACGTGTCGTAACGAAATTATTTAAAAAAACCATCTCTAACATAAATCACGACTAGAACTAAAAATCTTGCCATTTTTCTTTTGAACCTCCACGTGTATCTTTGTTATTCAATGCCGTTAGTGTCTACTGAAAACCATGCAAATCTTTATATTACATAAAACTTAATGTTTGTTTATCTGTCTGTATGTCCTCGATTTTCTGGATAATTACTCATCCGATTTTGCTGAAAATAGCAGTTTGTTTTTATTAGTGCTTGGTAGGTTTATAGAGTGATTTTAATGAAATCCAATATGTAAAACTGTTACTATAACGTTTTGAAATCAAATCATTGAAAAACTTTGAGCCCGCCATATTGCATTGAGGTTATACCATAGATATACCACTCGGGTTAGCCACAGATTACATATTAAAAGAAGAAAGTTTGTTTCGGTAGAATATTTTCAAAATGGAAAACATAAGTAGGCACCTACTTAAGAACTTTATTATTTAGATATATTTTGAAAAAATAATTGTTTGGATTGAAATAAAATTTTCAAATTACTATCATTGTCAAATCGATTATGGCACCCAAACAAAAGCAAGAATTCACAAATTCATAACTTTATTCGAAAAAAAAACCAGCTAGTAACGTCATAAAATATTTTCTTGCTCTTTTGTTATTTGTACTATACATTTGATTATTTACACCCTTAGCTTATACGTAATTGTAATATAAGATCTATAATATTCATGTATGTGAGTCTGCTGTTTTAATTTGCATATTTTTTAATTATATTATATTATGTTAGGTTAGGTTAGGTTATTTGGTGTAAAGCGCACTTGAGGTGAAGTTTCACAAAGCTGCAAAACCCTTGACTCTGTCCATAAACGGGAAATCCGTTTGATAGATTCGCCCATCTTAACAAACGGATTGCAATCTGTGGAGCACAGACGTCAGGTGGGAATGCTGTCCTTTTTCTATCGGTATTTTAATGAAAGATACTCCGAAGAACTAGCGTCATTGATCCCTTCGACACCGCTGCATAGTCGGGAAACGCGCGCCCAACATTTGCACACGGTTGACGTCACATAAGAACGGATTGTTTCTACGATTCCTTCTTGTGTTCAACAGCTCGGCTGTGGAATGATCTCTGTATTTCCTGCATCCGTCTATCAGCGTCATTGATCCCTTCGGCACCGGTGCATAGTCGGGAAACACGCCAAACGCGCGCCCAACATTTGCACACGGTTGACATTTGTCACATGAGAACAGGTCGCTTCTACGACTCGTTCTTGTGTTCAACAGCTCGGCTGTGGAATGATCTGCCGGCCTCTGTGTTTCCTCCATCCTATAACATGGGTCTCTTCAAGACCCAAGTTCACTCCTTCCTATCCTCTAAAAGATCCTTCACACAGCATCCCCAAAGATGATATAGGCCTTGAGGGAAATTATTTCCTCCTTGGTCTCCTGTGTGGAGTTACTGTAAAAAAAAAAAAAATCCTACAACATGGGTCTCTTCAAGACCCGACTTCACTCCTTCCTATCATCTAAAAGACCCACCACACAGCATCCCCAAAGACGGTATAGGCCTTGAGGGAAATTTCCCTCAGGGCCTCCTGTGTGGAGTTACTTTAAAAAAATGGAAATTAACTATTAATATGTTTTTGATGTTAATCGTTAGGTTTAATCCATATGCTTCTTTGGACAATCCAGTAATTTTCTTAACGTGACTCAACTCAAAACAATTGACTATGCACTATGCCAATCTTTAATCGAATACGGTATTATAGCCTGCGGTGAAGCTACTGCTGCCGCCATTGATCCTATCCTTAAAGCTCAGTAACTAATTATAAAGATTATTCTAAAATTACCGATCATCAGCAGTTCGGACGAAATCTTTATGAGAATCTGTGTTTTGAATATTAGGCACCTTTAATCCAAAAACATACTTCCATATCACTGTAAACACAGAACTCTATTTGTGCGATGTCCAAACTGCTCGCAATACTGGATCTAAAGGGGATAATCCCTGGCGCTAAAACAACATTTAGCCAAAGAAATTTTAGGTACTTTGCAACAGAGCTAAACAGTCCACTGGCCATTGGACTGAACACAAATTACGATAAATGTAAATTGGACACCGAGATTTGAATCACTAATCAAGACAGATAAAAACTCAATGATTTTTTAAAACATCCCTATAAATATTTATTTTTACTTATTATTTATTACATATGAACATTTGTTATCAGCTAATGTATTCCCCATCTCACTAGGTGTGAAACTCACCTGTGTCGAGGTGGCAATTTACAGGGGTGGTTGTTCAGTTAGGATATTTAGATGACAAATAGATTAATAGATTACAATTTATTTATTTTTTTCAAAATTATACTAATTTAAATGTATTTAGAAGCTAACAGGTTTATTGAAGGTGATTAATAATCTTACTTTTAGGGGAACTTTTGTTTTGTGTATTTCTGATTTCAATAGGAAGGGAATTGAATAGTCTAATTGTATTTAAAACTTATTTGTCGATAAGAGGTTTCACAAACTAGAATATTGATATCTATATCGGTATCCATTAATTGAATACATGTAAAAAAGTAACGATATTATTCGCATATATTGCGATATTGCAATCCCTAACTATGTAACGTTATTGGTGACCCTACAACCTACAATTAGTAATGAATAGATATATCCCTCTTACGAAATCAAGAGCGTTGTACGCCGTTTTACAATGGAATTTTTTATACACGATAACCATTAAAAAATAACTATAAAATCAACCGTTTTTAGGTATTGCAATCCCTAACCAAGTAACACTAGTATTACTAGACTCGTTTTTCGCTAGGTGGAAAATGTGTCAGGTTCCCATTCAGGCTCTTTGGGTTCAATTCTTCCATAATTGCACAAGAAATACTCCGCTTATAATGCTGGTAGTAGAAGCTTTTCGTAAGTAAGGAATGTTTAAAAAAAAAAGGTAAACTACAAAAAGTATCTAATCCAGGTGTCCCTCGTATGAATTCACAGGCGTTGGACGAGGTTCGTGGTGAAATTTATCATACACAGGATTACCGGTAAAAAATAACGATAATATCGGCCTTTTACCGGTATTGCAATCTCTAGCAGTGTCCCCGTAATAAGAAACTCCAGTGAAAAATATAATGGTTTTAAAAATATATATTCATAGAGATCAGCAAACGCCGATTCTGAATATATAACTTTTATTATATAATGTAGAATTTATAAATCGTTATTTAAAAGTGAATAAAAAATCGTCTCATCAAAACACCTCGTTATGTTGATAGAATTGCATTTGGAACATTGACGTCACGTGCGCATTCCATTTTTTTAATAATATAATAAATTTTATTTTTCTATTTTGTTTTGTATTTTAAATATGTGTTTTTTTTTAGTTTTGGCGAAATTTATACTTAATTTGGGTGAATTTAAGCTTTATAATTGCTGTTCAATATAAAAAAAACTCTTATTAATGGTAGAAATTGGGGTATCCATAAGCAAACCAATTATAATGCTAATGCTCAATACTATTCTTTGAGTTAAAGTTTCTAAAAATGTACATAATTTTATTACTTAGGTTTAGTTATGGTTTACCATGAATATAATATAAAATTATCTACGGTAAAGCTCATCCTTGTTTTGACATTTAACATTCTAACCTCAAAACCGACCGGCCATAGATTTGAAGCGTTTTGGCGGGCTTTGAAAAATTGAAACTTGAAAAAACTGAAAAAAAAAAAATTTACTGGTATTTATGTTTGAACATTATTATTGATAATTTTTTTGTTTTTAATTGGACTGGAGTTGGAGTTCCTTATTATAAATATCGAATGCAGCTGTCCCTCGTATGCAATCAGAAGCGCTGAACATGCGGTTTTATGGTTGCACAGCTGAGTGCAATGTGGTCTGGCTATGGTTTGGTTTATGCCAGGCTGTTAGGCTTAGGCGCAAGTTGGGTGCATCGTCCGCATTCGCTACCAACTAAATGAACTTAACGGGAGTGCTAAACATCATCAAGCTCGGTCAATTTAAGCCTGGAAATTGATGGATTCTGTAATCTACGCGTCACTGCACGAGCGACAACATATATGACTTTAATTGGGTATTTGGCAAACAGAACTCTTTGCCAAAATGGCCATTTTTGTTGATTTATTGATTAGACGGGATGAAGAATATGGTGACGTACATGTTTTATGTAGATTTAGGTTTGTAGTACAGGGTTATTCAAAATGGTGGACTCAATTTCTCACGTTCTCCTCTGATACACGCGGTTTGTCCTTGCCTTTTTTCCTTTACAGACACATGCAGTTTGCTCAAATTGGTGATATCAACATCGAATGCTTTTTTTAAATTTGTGTTTTAATGTTAAAGTGGAGACGAAAGGTACGGTGCACTACAGTTCCCGGCTCAGTTTTACAGAACTCACAAACACATAAAACCTTGTGCTGCATAGTATCCATTTTACTCACAACTCACGCGAAATGGCTGCTTGGTGGCGCTAGCACTCTAGTGGTTGTTTGCGCGACTATGAGCGATTTGAAACTTTCGGACCTCCTATTTTAATTCCTATGCAAATCGTTCACATTTATTTAAATCAGGAAATATAGCGGTACGAAATTTAATGGATTGTTTTGAATAACCCTGTTTTAATTCATGTGTGATATGGCTGCATGGAGTTAATCCTTCCGGAGGAAATGATCAGCTTTGTCATACCGGACAAGTTTAGTCATTGTTTTAATGCAGGTAATAAATATATGACACAGGTGTCTCAAAACACTCCGTTCAGAGATAAAAATGATAAGGAACGTTGGTATTAGTTATTGTGTTTAATTTGTAAAACTCTATTTAATTTTTTTTTGTATTATTGTGACAACTGTTACGGCGTTCAAATCCATTTTCAAACTGTGGTTAGGCCACAATGAGATGACTTACTTATATGAATGGGAAATGAGAAAATAAAAAAAGGGTTTTTTTTACAAGAATACCGCACAAGAGTCTCAACTGCTCCCAATCGTCTGGATCCAGTGAGACTATGGCATCCCCAATTGGGGAATGTTGTGAGGGTGAAGGTATTTGGGAGGGGAAGGAGAAGAGGAAGACGAAGGTGGGGAAATACCTGGCTATTCAGATCTATTAATAATTTTTTTGATACATACATTTATACAAACATAGGTACAAATGTTATAAACATTTTTTTTTTATATTTATATGTATATATTTGAATACATGTACATAAATTTATGTGTATTGTATACATAGTAAAAAAATCCATAGGCAAGGCCAGTGCGTGGGTATACTTGGTATTAGTGGCAGTAAAAATATGAGTTTCTTTCTTCATGGAATTATTTTTTTGTTTTATATATTTTATTTTTTTTACATGAATACCGAACAAGAGTGTCAACTGCTCCAAACCGTCTGGAGCCAGTGATACTAAGGCATCCCCAATTGGGGAATGTTGTGAGGCTGAAGGTATTGGGGAGGGAAGGAGAAGGGGAAGAGGAATGTGGGGAAATACCTGGCTATTCAGATCTGATCACCAAACATGGCTAAAAGTCATTTCAAGCAACGTTTCAATTCTGAATGGTGGTCTTTCACCAGGGCGATACTGAGAGTATCTTCCACTCTGGAACGTACGCAAATATAGTATATATTATATTATTATTAAATTAATTAATTGTGAAACAGCGCAAATTAATTAAATAAAATTTACTTGCGCACGCCGGGATTCGAACCCGCGACCTTCGGATTCGTAGTCGAGAGCTTTACCCCTCGACTATGGAGGCCGTCGGTATATATTTTCATAAACATACACATATATTTATATTCCTTTTATACCTTTACAAGTTAACTAACTATGCGAGTTTTTACTTAAAAATAATAACTGTTTAAAACATTACAATAAAGACCTCCACGCACACCATACGAGTACAAGACAGAAAGAACATATTAGACAAAAAAAAAGAGAAACAAATCCCAAACACAAAATTTTTTACTGTATAAAGGCATTAAAATGCATAGCTTACATCCAGAAGAACAAAAAAAGTGCCTATAGCATATTTAGAGTACGAATTAAAAATTATGCAAGCAATATTAAGTATTATAAATAAGCAATATAGATGTTTATTTTAGACCACATTAATTATTTTAAGATTAATGAATGAAATAAAATTATCATAGTTTATTACGTGAACAGTCAAATAAAACGTAAACTACCAACTCATGCGTTATTTCGTCGCACCAGAAAATCACCATAACCCCTAACCGCCCCCTAACTTCTAACCCCTAACCGCAGTGATTCTGCCCCCGCGGCCTTTCAAATTACGTTCACCGATTTACGTTTTACAATTCTCAACGTAACAAAGCCCGTATAATAATACATTATTGTACATTGCGTTCTAATAAATCAATGTAAATTACGCATTAATAAATTATGGGAAAATCCTATTTCAGTGTGAGCTCAGGATGTTTTATTTTATTATAGCTGAAGTACCCGGCGTTGCCCGGGGTTATGAATGGTTCGGAATAAAGTTTTGATGCGTTACCCCTACCCAGCGAAGTCGTGCATTCCATATAGGCACATAAGTAGCGTTGGGTTATGACTCATTTTATTAAAACGGGAGTCACGGTACCAGCTCAATATTTTCGTTCTACTCAAAAATACGACTCAATTGAACGAGGGCTCATTTAAGAGTCGGCACATATTAAATTCTGACTACCAGTTCATGAACTCATACCCCAGCTCCTACGGCTCCCAGCTTCCAACATATTGGTAGGTACAAAACGTCCAGATGCCAGACTGTCAGGCGCCGCTCACGTATTGTGCAGTGCCTACACGTGTAAATGCGGTAATCATTCTTATCTCTACATATGAATGTGAACCCTTGAAAACCGCTGCTTTAAGATGCGTCATGGCGCCAAATATTAATGGCAAGTCCCACGGTCGTGGACATAATTTAGCCTTGTAGAAATTAGACACGTATATGTTGATTTTATATAAACAAAATAAAACAAAGGGCATTATTTAATGATGCATCATCATACAAATGCATAAGAATATTATCGAGCATATGAGGTATGTAGATAAATAAAGAATCTTTCTTAAGTGGTTCCGAGGTTTGTCAAAAAGAGTCCACAGTTCAATTGAGCCGTGGTGCGGTTTACCAGGAGTCGTGCGCTCATAGCTCATCAAAATGAGCCGACACAAATGAACGCCCTGTTCATGAACGACTCATAGCTATACATAAGCACTGCTTACCCCACCTTACTCACATAAAAATAATATACATATATATCAAAATTTATAAAATTATGACTCGACACACTTTTCAAAAGTAAAAAAAATAATAATAAACAAAAAACTAGACCGAAAACCAAATCTCACCTAACCTAATTAATCACTTTTTTTCAATTAAAATAAACATACGCATAAATTATTGGTTAGGTTTAGATTAGATTTTCGGGCTAGTTTTTTTTTCGTACTTTTGATGACTTCATATCGCTTTTTATAAAGTGTGCCAATTCATACGTGTGTTCATTTATCCAGTCACCAAAAATGTACATATGTACGCAATGCGCATTCAAGGGAAGATTCGTTGGGGTTGTTGCAAATCACAAATGTAGCAACCAGTGCCATCTGTTGGTTCCTCTATTAATTAGTACAACTTTACTAACGAATAAATGATCGTATTATGTTCGTTTTCTTTCTTGTGGGGTTGAAAAAAAGCAATTTAACATTTAACATGGCATTAATGTGGCTTGTAATTTGCATAATTGAAGCGGTTATTTGGATAAAGTTTTTACAATAATAATTAATTCACTTACTGCCTACCCTGAACAAAAACTATGTACACGCCACTATACTCAGCAATTTTCCTTTTATTTTGAAATTATTAATCAAGTGTGCAAAATTTCATCAAAAATTACCAAAATTCTGCTTTGAGGGAAAGGGGGGTGGAGTGGTTTATCGAAGTCTCATGTAGAAAGTATCTTTCCTCTTGTTTTGAAGGTCAAGTGTGCAAAATTTTGTCAAGCTCGGAATAAAACTGTAGACTTGAATTCAAAACAAACCCACCCACAAACACATAGACAGATACATAGAAGATTTCAAATACTGAGGAGCTATGAATATGGTTACTCTAAAACCTTCAAAACACCAAAATCAATTCATTTGAATATTTTTTATATAGTTTTAAGAACGCTAGTGAATGACACAGTTGTGTCTAAACCGGTAGCGAAATTAATAAATAAAAAAATAGCAAAAGTACATAGTAAATAAAACTTCCAAACAAAAGTTATTTAACTAACTGAATATCGTGGAGTTTTCCCACAGGAGTAGGCTGAGAGGATCTAACGCCGCAATTCTTATTTCACTCATCATTCTAAACCTACTTGTATTCCTAAAACTTATAATTTTATGTAACTGAATTGTTCTCACGTATATGGAAACACCTGTAAAAAACCAGTATAAATATCAAATGCGAATTAGAAATTATTTTACCTGTGTATTACTTCCAGTACACTAATATCATGTTACCCATTTAATACCAATTTTTTACCTTCCAGTCTTACTAACAATACACGTCGCTTTCAATATATTATCTTTATTTTCCATCTAAATGAGTCCGACTCCGGCCGCGGACGCCAGCAGGAGTTAATCACGTAAATTACTTTATGCGTTAGTGCTCGGCTATCCAAAAATATTCCATACTATTTATGAGAATCGTAAACATCTCACCGAGGCGTAGTTCATCGATTACGAACGAAAAGAAATGGTGTTACTTTGAAAGTGTTAAAAAATAAAATTAACACTTTCGCACTGATGATAAATTGGGTTGAATTTATTTCTGTCTGTTCTCAAAACAATCATACGAGTTAGTGAAGGCCAAAGTAGGATACAGAGATTATTCAGTCAGTTGATTGCATCGGGAGTCCCTTGGTTCACCACATACGTGCGACTCAGAAATTGAAGACTGCCTAAACGGCCCCCGAACATAGTACTGTGTGGGTAAAAATTTCCATGGGAAAAATCTATTAAATAACTCGGATTGACCTTAGATTCCAAATTAATGTGGACTAAACACATCAAAGAAAAAGTCAAATAAGTCAATCGACTATCATCAGTCAATAAATTACTCATCTACAAGACTACCATAATGCCGGGATTTACATACGCTGCACCCATTTGGGGTCATGCAGCTGACACACACTTAGATAAACTACAAACCCTGCAAAACAAAGCCATTCGACTAGCGTTGAATGCGCTGAAGTGGACCAGGATTATAACTCTACACAAAAACACAAACATTCCTCTGATAAAAGAGCTAATTGTTTCACACTCGGAAAAGTTCTACGCCGGCCCAGCCAGACATGAATATCCAACAATTAACTCTCTCCCTCAATATATCGAGAATGAAATTACCAAATACAAAAAACCTAAAGTAATCCTCAGAAAGGAGTAGGCAATTAAATAAATACTAATAATAATAATTCCTGCCACAGTCAAGCGCAATACAATTTTAAGTATCATTTCACGTCACAATAAAAATACCTCCACGTAAAGTTTCAATAGAAAATCCATTTTAGCAATTGTGCTACAGTCAGCAAACTCATTGTTTAGGAACTCTGACAATAAATAACATCCAAGTCCAGGTCAAACGAGTCAAAACTACTCTACGTTCCATCTCTTAAAATCCATTAGTTCCCTTCTCTTCTCTTTTTTACTAGTGATATACATAATTATATTATTGTTGGAATCGTTATTTTTTTTATACGTCATGCTTTTACGTGAATTTCACCGCTCGGAAGGGAGACTGTTAACTGGCGAGACCCAACCATTCTCCTAAGAACCTACAATAATATAGTAATATATTCTAGTAATAAACAAAACATGAGAAGCGTTTGGTTGAACCCCTTTGAAGTGATGAATATTAAACAAGGACGGTTTCCTGGTGATATATGAAGAGAAATTAATCAAACCTGTCCAAGACGCAGTACGGGCAAATCATTTTAAAGAGATTCTTGCTTCGTAGTGGTGTACTGAAGTACTACTGCGGGGTAATGGGAGACTGCGGGCGGGGTCTTTAACCCCTCGAGTCTTTTTCAGAATAAATGATATTTTTTCTTAAATATGCATGGTATACTTTTAAATTGCAATAAAAAGCGTGTTTTTTTCTCTTTCTAACACAGTTTAAATTATACTCGTATAGACTCGACATTCTAAACTATTTCGAACCAGTTTGAACCACTATCGGTGTGCACAAATACATTCAAACGTGCGATCTTTAAAATGTTTTGCACGTAGCTGTTGTTTTTCAGCTAGCAATTCTGTAATAATAATAATAATCGGATGATTTTTATAGCGCCGTTTTTGTGAAAAATCACCTCAAGGGTGCTGTACAAATCTTACTTCCTATTCTTACATTATTCCTATATTAAATCTATGACTCTTTTTTTGGGACACTATCATTACACATTATTTATAGACCATATAAAGAGATGCAGTTAGATTATCAAAATTAAATACGGCTTGGTCTAAGTTTTCATACATGTACGCTAATACAAATGATAGGAGTTATGTGAAATTGGGCGGCGGGTAAGGACTGAGGCCGGGGGTACTGATCCTTTCTTCCAATCTTCTTTGTCTTTGTTGGTGACGGGACGCTTGGTGTTTGATCTGCACGTACGCCATGCGCTTGTCAGCCGGCTTCAGGATCCGGAAGAAGCACTTCAGCGTGTCGTCCACTGACATCATTGCTCCTGCATTATCGAATTCCCCGCAGTACCAGTTACTTCTTGGCAAAGAGCTCATACCCGTCCTCTACCACCTGATGCACCCGGCAGATCAGATCAAAGCCGTGCTTGTTGAGGAACTTGGACACTATCTCAATGACGAAGGTAAAGGCTCGTTCTCGCCCCAGCTGGCGGTGTCCTTGTTGGGGTTCCAGCAGCCTACTTCCCGATTGTATACAATATTTTTTACAACCACCGTAGCCCGAATAGCCAGAATCGCCGTTTCTATTAACTTTTGGCACTTCACTAGTACATGTGGTGACGACCGACCGCCAGATGTGACCGATGTTACAGTTTCATTTACGGTAGTACAAAAAGTTCAACGAACTAGATCTCATTTAGATGCAGAATGTATGATGACCACATAAAAATCACCTATGGAGGTGGGTGGAACGGGGGAGAGGAAAGCGAAACGATAGAGAAAGTTTAGTAGTAGTCGTCTATTCAGATCGAGGTAGATATTCAATTTATAAAAACTAAGATTTAAAATTTCTTCAAATGTTTGGTAACTTTGTGGCATCATTATTAATTATATAAATTTTTAATTTATATAACTAAGATTTAAGTTTATTATTCGTTGAAAAGCGAATATAGAATATCACGGTTACAAAACATAATCTAAAACTCTAATTTATACATAATGTTTAATTTCCTTGAATTTCATAACCTTTAAATTATCACATATAATTTAAATACTTGAGGGGAAGAGGGACGTCGGGGTCGGAGGGGGGTTATTTATCATTTATCAATTGAAGTGATGATAATATTATCACGGAATACAATAATTTTGAATATCTAATTTGATTTTTATAAATGCTAAGCGTGTACATTTTCAAACTATACACTAAATATTTTTCTCTGAAAAACATTAGCCTTATCGTATTGCGTAATATTATTATTATTTTTTCAAATGAATAAATAACCTCTCTCCGACGTCTTTATCCCCCTTAATTTCAGTTTTATTCAAGTTTATCTCAATAACCTTTATACATACATAATCTAAAACTTTAATTTGAGCTGTGTTTAGTTTATCTCAATAACCTTTATACATACATAATCTAAACCTTTAATTTGAGCTGTGTTTAATTTATTTCAATAACCTTTATACATACATAATCTAAACCCTTAATTTTAGCTGTGTTTAGTTTATCTCAATGACCTTTATACATACATAATCTAAACCCTTAATTTCAGCTGTGTTTAGTATATCTCAATGACCTTGTTAAATAAGGAATTATACTGGATGTAGGAATGCGGGAGAAGGAGAGGAGGAAGGGTGGGCAAGTGCAGTTACGGGAGACAGAACATTTGTACAGACTTACCCGGTGAGGGGTGTCCCTCCAGGGAGCTCGGCTCTGGACCTTTGACTAGCTCAGTTTTGGCAGGCCAAGGAGCTTTTCTGCAGGGTCGTAGGCCGACAGGCAGTCTTATAATTGGGAACTGGACTCGAATACTTTGTCAAATGAAACTACCGAATGCTTTCAGACTCAGTGTTTAATTCAGAGGCAGGTACAGAGATGGTGAGTATAGATATGGTAAACAGTAGGCTAACCTAACCTCAAATGAATGTTACGGGCAATTTCTCTCTGATATCCTCCAAAACGGGCATGTAAACTGGGACTTGAATAAGTTACAACACAAACAGGGGGAAATGTAAAGACAGCTCACGGTTTAGGTTGTAGTGGCAATTGGGGTCTCCGTGGAAGCAATTATTAGCCACCCAAGATGGTCGCTCGAGAGCTTCTCTCTTCTCTTCTCTCTTCTAACTGACGTTACGTAACAACCTTTATACATACATAATCTAAACCTTTAATTTGAACTGTGTTTAATTTATTTCAATAACCTTTATACATACATAATCTAAACCCTTAATTTCAGCTGCGTTTAGTTTATCTCAATAATCTTTATACATACGTAATCTAAACCTTTAATTTGAGCTGTGTTTAATTCATTTTTTTAAACATACATTCACACAAATAAGGTACAATTATTATAAACGTTTTGTTGTTGTTTTTTTCTTTTTTAACATTAAATTATAAATACATCTGAACAACCTATGAGTAATGTATATAAAACAAAAAATCCCACATAGGCAAGGCCAGTGCGTGGGTATACCTGGTATCAGTTAGTTGTATTATTTGTATTAATAAATGGATGTTGAAGGTTAGTTAAATAAAAGATTTTAAGTTGGATAAGAAAACAAATCGAAAAACAAAGAAAGAAAAGTGGGGAAAATATACAGTTATAGCGGGAAAAGGTTGATATCTTTGGTTTTAATCCAATTTTTTATTTCATTTTTGTATGTGTTTAAAGATGATATGTTTGGACACTTACATTCTGTAGATAGAAAATTAAAAATTTTAGGAGCAATGAAAAAAGCATGTCTCTGGGCAAGCCTAGTTTTACACAAAGGTACTTCAAGTACGTTATTTATCCTGTTACTAGAACGATTTTCATTTTTTTGGGAATAGTTTTATTCTTGAAAATACATATTTTAGGCACTGTAGACAATAATTTTTTCTTATATCTAACTGTTCAGCTTCATGGAATAATTGCATGGAAATACATTTTTGTTTCAATTGTATAGGAGATTAACGCTAAAAACAAAACATTTTATTTTTGTTAAAACCAATTGCCTTGTGGTTTGACATATTTA